>PVLD010019851.1:0-35272 GCA_004027595.1 Dinomys branickii
CATTCAAAACTTGTTCTGGGTGGGGTTGAGTTTTGAGACTGCATTTTGTTCCTCTGTTTTCCCATTTTTGGGTATCAGATTCAAAATGTGGAGCTATAAATTCCACAGGCAGTTCAGCAGGCAAAGGTCTGCTGCAGAGGCTGCTCCAATGGTTCCTTCTCTTTGGGAGAATGTCCCTTAAGCTGTCTGCTGAGATTTCTGCTTCTACTCTCTACCCCAAGACCTGGCCAGGGCGAATAAACAGCTCGCCATCCCAGGGTTCTTGCAGACAGGCCACTCAGGTGTTCCTCCCTGGGTGGAGCTCCTTCCTTCCTCCCAAATCCCGTTGGGGCGCCTAAGTAGGTCTTCCCACCCGGGAGATCCTGCAGACCTTCAAGCTGCTTTGATGTCTCTCACTGGGCAGAGCTTCTTCCCGATTCAGGAAAAACCGGTTAGAGCGTGCACTTAAGTCACCCTGTGATCGTGCAGACAGGAATGCCGTTCAGATGTTTCTCCCTGGATGGAGCTTTTTCCCGACTCAGAAGTCCCGCCGGTTGCTGTTGCTCCAGTTCGCGCAGCGCCGGCTGCAGGGGTGGGGTTCTGAGCGAGGTCCCTGAACGCTGCCCAGTTTGGCGCAGTCTGTCCCAGTAGTGCGTTCTCTGAGTTTCCTCTGCTCCGATGCCTCCAACAAATCCTATTTACAGCCGCCTCTGAGCTGGTTGGGTGCAGGAGCTGAAGCCGTTCTTCCCTCCGCACTCGCTCTCTTGGCTGTACGCGATTTGAACCGAGCTGCGGCCCAAACGCAGGACCGACCCCTCGGGCGCCCAGCTCTCAGGCTCCGCCCACTTCTCGCTGCGCGGCTTGTCAGCCTGCCCTTTAATGCTCAGGCCACGGAGAGCAGCCCAATCTGTTGGAATTTTGCATCCATGGACCGGGCAGCCGCGCGCAAAGGATCAGTCTCTGGGAGAGATTCCCTCTGCTGCTCACCTGGTCACCATCTTCCCTGAAGTCCTTCATTGACTAATTGAACTCAGTTCCCCTCAGCCTTTACCCCAGACTCAGACTGCAGTATTTCTGTGTCCAGTGGCTGCTTCCAAACAGGTTCTCAGCCTAGTCTCACTCAAATGAACTCTCCTCCTCAGAAGGGCTGAGTCACCTCTCAGGAAATATCAGAGAGGTGGAAAAAGAAATAAAAAAAGATGAATGGGAATAAAAACTTATCAAGTCACATAATTATGAAAACCTGCCCAAATTCTATTGCAAAATACAAGAATCAAAAACTTCCTGGGAAACAATTACATAATCATTTTTGGTACATGTTTTATAGGGATTGAATCTTAAAAGGACAGGGTTTAAAATCACATTGTGGCCAATATGTAAATGCTCTGAGTAGGCACAAGTCTCTGAGCCAGAGGGAAATGTCTCTATTGCTAAAGATCCAGCAAGCAGCATAAGTGCTGGTGCCTTAGCTTCAGTGCCTCCTCCCCTGCTGCACATGAAGGAGATACACTGTGTGTAGGTGGATGCTCTGTCTGTAATGATGTGTGTCAAGTGGAGGACTGTGAGCTTGTGGAATTCCCTGCCTTAGTCCCTAGCAGTGAGCATGCTTGCTCTTTGTCTCCGAGGAGACATTACCTTGTGTACATGGATTACTTGCTGTGAACACAGTTCTGGGAAATGATGCAGTTGGTGGGTCACAGCCTTACAGTCCTGGCACAATCAGTAAGACATGTAGGAGTAAGAGAGACTCATGGCGGACTTTCAGCAATATCCACTTGAGTCTCATGCTGTGTTAGTTTCTAGCATATTTTCACATAACTATATCTCTTCATCAGCCATTCTTATTTATCTAACAAAGGCTGAGACAATACAGTCCATTTATGTCAAACATCATTAAATTAAAGCTATTTCAGTAGAATTCTAAGCAGAATCATAAAGCCAATGTGTAGTATTAGCCACAATCCCATATCCTGTAAGCCCAGAGTGAGATGACTGTGAGAAACCTGAGTAAAGTCAATTAGTATATATGGTGTTATGCATTACAACTCACATGAGAGAGTTAAGACTTACATACTATGCTTTGGTTTATCAAAAGAGTACAGAGATCTACTATCATTCTCAAAAGAGAGACATTCTATGTCCTCTTTCCTCAGACAAGAATATATGTCCAGAAGAAGAATTTTGTCCTGTTTTGGAATTAATGTGAAAGTACTTTGGCATTACACCACCACTGCTAAACTACTCTAGCTGTTTTACTGAGTATTTTGATTTTTTTTGTACTGGGGAAAGAAACCTGCTGTCTAAGAGACAGAAGGGACTGGAGTGGATGGTTTTATTTGTAACTTGTACATGCATCCATGGACTAACCAAGCACTGCTCAGACATCATGTGCAACATATTTCTATCAGCTAGATGGAGAAAATGTTGCCATTTGTTTCTGGTTGTTTCATGAAAACACACTCACCTACATGCATCCCACCCACACATGGAGATGGACTCGGGGCAAGTGTTTCTTAAATTGTTCTTAACTGAGGTGTTTGAGTTTGGTTTTCAACAGTTTCCACTAAGTGTGTGCATTTTCCATATTTCATTTGTCACTATGCTGTCCACAAGATGGCAGCATCTTCTCAGGCCCCCTGAGGATGGTTTCACCTCCTTTGACACTGTGTGCATATGTGTGTGTGTGTGTGTGTGTGTGTGTGTGTAAGAATGTATATGAGGAGGAGAGTGAAGCAGAGACAGAGACAGAGAGAGACAGAGTGAGAGACACAGAGGTGAAAGAGATCAGCAGAGGGGCTTGGCTTAGCTAGATGGTTCAAAGAACTTCTTCTAACTTTGAGAACAGATAATTTTACTTTTTCCTACAGCCAAAGAATCAAGGTATTTCAAGAAGCTTTGCAGAGTTTAAAATCAGAATTTGCAGTGAGCAGGAGCAAGATGATGGGGTTCTTCGGTGTTATATTAATGCTTCTGTGGCTTCAGTTCATCTGTGAGTATGGGCATTTCTCTGGGAACTTAAAGTACAATATGCAAAATTGTTGTCTGCTCCGGGACTGTGGGGAGAGTATGAATGGTTTCATCCTCTAAATCCAGGCGGTTGGGAAAGCACTGAAAAAGTAATTGATACTCTGGGGAGTAAGCAACCACTACTCAACTTATCTTCTTTGCCGATTGTCCTTTTGAAAAGGGGTGAGCGGCCAGCAGAAGGAAGTGGAGCAGAGTCCAGAGTCCTCCCATGTCCCAGAGGGAGGCATCGCCTCTCTCAACTGCACTTACAGGACCAGCACTTCTCAGAGCTTTGCATGGTACCGACAGTACCCTGGGAAAGGCCCTAAGATGCTGATTGCTGTATATTCCAATGGTGATCAAGAAGAAGGAAGATTCAGAGCTCATCTCAACAGAGCCAAGCAACATGTTTCACTGCACATTAGAGACTTTCAGTCCCTTGATGAAGCTACCTACTTCTGTGCTGTGAGCACACAGTGCTCCCCAGGCACCTGCAGCCTGTACTTAAAGCACAGAGGCTCAGGCAGACCTGAGGCAGAGTGGAGATCACAGGGCAGAGACGCTGTGTTCCTGCTCCAGATGCTGTGGGAATTAAGGGCCACAGTGGGAAGGGCTTCATAGACTAGAGAAGTATTTTTAACAACAGTGAAAGTAACTGACCATGAAGGGAAAGTTTATACCCATGAAACTGTCACCATAAATCATCCCACGAACATAACACTTGCCTATAAGTTTTAAGTCCTAATGTGTTCTACCTGTAGAGCTCCTGTCTCATCTCTGCTCGCTGCTGCAGCTCCTCTTCTGCAGTAGATGAGGAAACAGGGTGGGGGATGGAGTGAAGGGCTAGAGTCAGAATATGAGGGCGGGTAGAAACAAAGTGCTCAGCTGCTGGGTGTGATCTAAGATCGGAGAGGGATTGTATTGCTGTTTTGAGTACAAGCTGGGAGGGTCTCAGATTTTCTATCATGAATCTCATTCTTGTGCCCTGGTGTGTGGCATGTGAATGTGAGAAGCACCAGCAATGGCCACAGGGTCCTGAACACCTGGGGAGGGCATCGGAGCACAGGGCCACACCACATTCCTTAGGATGGACCTCTCAGAAGGTTTTGAGAAGATTTCCTGGCACCAAAGGATTTCTTCTGGTAGCTAAAGATTTGTGTGCAGATTACTGACTGGGGGAGGAGCTCGGCCCACAGAGGAACATCTAGGTGGCCCCTCTGCCTACGCGGACCTCTGGGCAAGTGAGCTGTGTATGCGCCCTGACCTGGATCTCTGAGTCGGGGAGGAGCTCAGCCCACAAACCAGCATCTGAGCAGCCTTTTGAGCGGAACTCTTGGCAGAAAGCTTAAGGGACATTCTCCCGAAGAGAAGGAGCCCATGGGAGCAGCCTTTGCAATGGACATTTGCCTGGTGAGCTGCCTGGGTAATTTATAGCTCAATATTTTGAATCTGGTATCCAAAATGAGAAGACAGAAGAACAAAATGCAGTCTCAGAACTCAACCCTACCCAGAACAAGTCCTGGATGAGATGATATAGGGGAACTAGGAAGCCACATACCTGCAAGTTCTGAAACGATTGCATTTGAAATAAAGAAACATCTCCATCAGGCCATGGAAGAGATTAAAGCAGAAATAAGTCACATACCTGCAATTTCAGAAAAGATCACATTCGTAGTAAAGAAAGAACTCCATGAGGCCACAAAAGAGATTAAAACAGAAATAATCTCTCAGACAAAAAATGAAGTGAAAACTATAATGGAAGAAATGTTTCACACACATAGAGAAGAAAAAGATAAAAGAATAGAAGAAAACAGGAAACAAACGGAAACGTTACAAGAGCAATTTAGGAATGAATTACCATGAAAGAAACAGGTCTAAAGAGATTGCTAGGAATTGAAAACGTGCATTGAAAGCTTGCAAAACCGCTTAAATGAAGCCGAAGATAGAATTTCAGATCTTGAAGACAGCATGGCAGCTAATGAGCGTGAAAGGAAGGATCTCATAAAGTCATCAAGGATCCAAGAAAAATTAATTCAACACCTGCAAGATGAGGCAAAAAGAAATAATATCCGAGTAATAGGAATCAGTGAAACAGCAGGAGACAACACAAATGATATAAAAAGAATATTTGCTGAAATAATAGCAGAAAATTTCCTAGACATGGTAAAAGATACTGAAGTACAGTTAATCGAGGCATATAGAACCCCAACGAGCCATAAGTCAAATAAAGCCACACCCAGACATATAATAGTCAAGATCCCAGACATCCAGCAAAAGAACAGAATAGTAAAAGCTGCTAGAGAAAAGAAACAGACCACCTATAAAGGAAAGCCCATCAGAATCACAGCAGACTTCTCAACGGAAACCATGAAATCAAGAAGAGCTTGGAGCGAGGTATTACAGATTCTGAAACAAAACAGTTTCCAACCCAGACTGATGTATCCTGCAACACATTCCTTCAAATTCAATGGAGAAATAAAATATTTCCATGACAAAGAACAACTGAAGAACTTCATGAGTACAAAACCAGCATTGCAAAAAGCACTAAAAGATATTCTAGACAGAGAAAAAAGTGACCACAAGTCTCAAGAACAACAATAGAAAGGAACCTCAAGTAGAACAAGCAAGTAAACAGAGAGGAAAAGTAGCAAAACAACAAGTAAATAGCATGACAAGAATAAGCCAACCTATAACCATTATCACCATTAACGAAAATGGCCTCAATTCACCAGTCAAAAGAAACAGATTGGCAGAATGGATTAAGAAACATAATCCAAAGATATGCTGTATACAGGAAACACATTTTACTCAAAAGGAAATCCACAGGCTGAAAGTTAAAGGATGGAAAACAATTCTCCATGCAACAGGTTCCCAGAAGAAAGGCGGTGCAGCTATTATGTTTGTAGACAATGTAAACTTCAAATGAAAAACTATCAAATGAGATAAAGAAAGCCACTACATACTAGCTAGGGGAAAGGTGCAAGAGGAAGAGAGAACAACCCAAAACATTTATGCACCAAATAATGGAGCACCAAATTTTACAAGTCAAATCTTAACAGACATGAAAAAATTAAATAATTAATAACACTATTGTAATAGGCGACCTAAACGCCACTCAGACACAAAGAGACAGGTCAACGGGACAAAAACTCAGCAAAGAAATAACAGACTTGAACCAAAGGTGTGAACAAATGGAGTTAGTAGATGTATACAGAGTGTTCCACCCAACAACATCAGAATACACATTTTTCTCAGCTGCACATGGGTCTTTCTCTAAAACTGACTACATTCCAGCCCATAGAGCATATCTACCTAAATGCAAAAGAATTGAAGTTATCCCATGCATAATATCTGATCACAGTTTCATGAAATTGGAAATTAATGACAAAGAGAACTACATAATTCGCATAAACACTTGGAAAGTAGACAAAAACCTCCTGAGTAACTAGGGGGTCACACAAGGAATTAAAGAAGAAATTTAAAAATACCTACAAACAAATGAAAATGCAAATACAACCTACCAGAATCTCTGGGATGCAATGAAAGCAGTCCTCAGAGGGAAATTTATAGTGATGAACTCATATACAAAGAAAACAGAAAGAGAGCAAATAAATAGCCTAATGCTACACCTCAAACTTTTAGAAAAAGAGCAACAAGCCAAACCAAAAGCCCAAAGAAGGGAGGCAATTATAAAACTCAGGGCAGAAATTAATGCAATTGAGATGAAGAAAACTCTACAAAAAAAAAAGTGAATCAAAGAGCTGGTTTTTCAAAAGAATAAATAAAATTGATAAACCCCTAGACAACCTTATCAAAAAAAGAAGGGAAAGAACTCAAATTCATGCAATAAGGAATGAAAAGGATGAAATCACTACAGATCCCACAGAAATTCAAAAGATCATTAATACCTACTTTGAAAATCTTTACTCCCATAGCATAGAAAATTCAGAAGAAATGGACAGATTCCTAGAAATGTACAAATTACCAAAATTGAATCAGGAAGACGCAAAAATCCTGAACAACCTAATATCAATTAATGAGATTGAAAATGTCATTAAAAGCTTACCAACAAAGAAAAGCCCAGGCCCTGATGGATTCACAACAGAATTCTACAAAACATTCAGAGAAGATTTAATGCCAACACTCCTCAAACTCTTCAATGAGATTGAAAAGGAAGCAACTCTCCCTAATACATTTCTGGAGGCAAGTATTATACTGATACCAAAACCAGAGAAGGACCCAACCAAGAAAGAGAACTATACGCAAATCTCTCTAGTGAACATAGATGCAAAGATACTCCACAAAATACTAGCAAGTAGAATACAGAGAATCTTAAGGAAAATTATACACCATGACCAGGTTGGATTTATCCCAGGAATCCAGGGATGGTTCAATATTCACAAATCAATTAATGTAATACATGATATCAATACAGCCAAAGACAAAAACCCCATGATCATCTCAGTAGATGCAGAAAAGGCTTTCGATAAAGTCCAACATGCATTCATGTTAAAAATCCTAGAAAAAATAGGAATAGATGGCCTCTACCTCAATCTGATGAAAGCCATCTATGACAAACCAACAGCCAACATAATGCTAAAGGGATATAAACTGAAAACTTTCACTTTAAAGTCAGGAACAAGACAAGGATGTCCATTGTCACCACTCCTATTCAACATAGTTCTGGAAGCATTAGCTAGAGCAATTAGACAAGGGAGAAAAATCGAAGGAATAACGATAGGAAAAGAAAAAGTTAAACTATCACTATTTGCAGATGACATGATACTATACATTCAAGACCCCAAAAACTCCACAAGAAAACTCCTGGAATTAATTCACAAATTCAGCAGAGTAGCTGGATACAAAGTCAACACAAAAAAATCGATAGCACTCCTATACACAAACAACAAACAGACTGAGAGAGAAATTGAGGAAACCATACCTTTTACAATAGCATCCAAGAAATTGAAATATTTAGGAATCAATCTAACAAAGAATGTGAAAGATTTATTCAGTGAAAACTACAGCACTCTGAAAAAGGAGATCGAAGAGGATTTCAATAAATGGAAAAACAGCTTCCGGGAAGATGGCGACCAGGTGAGCAGCAAAGGAGCGACCCTCCTTGATAAACACCACCAGCTTGAGACAGACTTGGCGAGCGTGAATCCCAGGACCTCAGCTGGGAAGTTCAAACTGAACGTGTTTCTCTGAGCTGCCGGGGGAGACGCGGTAGGGCGGCCCAAACTGCCGTGGCGAGACGTGGGAAAGCCCCAAACGCTGGGCACCAGAGACGCTCCACGCGGGGAGGGGGCTTGGCTAGGTCCGAGTGCCATGGGGGCACAGCCAGCTCGATCCCTCCCGCCTCCCGAACCGGCAGAGCTTTCCAGCGACTCCCGTCAGAAATTGGCTTTTTAGCAGCGGCAACGCCCAGCAGTCTCAGATCTCGCACGCATTAGGCAGGCTACGCAGCCAAGGCCCTCACCGACCTGCAGTCTATGGCCGAGGCGGTGCGAGGAGCACAGAGGAGCAGAGCATCCTGCTCCCTCCCCCAGACCCGGAGAGCGTGAGGAAACAGAAGTGGTGGCGAGCGGCGGATCGCAATCATAGCACAAAAAACTGGCACTTTAGAACCTTCCTGCCTGCAGGGACTCTGAAAACTGGTGAGCTATCTGCGCTTGCGACTGGATCACCGAGTGGGGGAGGAGATCCGTGCCTATACCTGCAGGGAACCCTGGGAGGGCAGGGGAGCGGTCTTATACACCCCACCCAGGTCTCTCGGTAGGGAGTAGCAAACAAGCATCTAAACAGCCTTTTAAGCGGAACTCTCAGAAGAAAGCTTAAGGGACATTCTCCCGAAGAGAAGGAGTCATTGGAACAGCCTCTCCAGCAGACCTTTGCCTGCTGAACTGCCTGGGGAATTTATTGCTCAATATTTTGAATCTGATACCCAAAAATGGGAAGACAGAAGAACAAAACGCAGTCTCAGAACTCAACCCCACCCAGAACAAGTACTAAATACGAGGATACAGGGGAACTAGGAAGCCACATACCTGCAAGTTATGAAATGATTGCATCTGAAATGAAACAACTCCAACAGGCCATAAAAGAGCCTAAAGCAGAACTAAGCCACATACCTGCAATGATCTCTCAGACGAAAAACGAGCTGAAAACAATGATGGAAGAAATGTTCCGTACATATACAGAAGAAATAGACAAAAGACTAGAAGAAAATAGGAAACAAATGGCAACATTACAAGAGCAATTTAGGAATGAATTACCAAGAATGAAACAGGTCCAAAGAGAATGCCAGGATTTGAAAACTTACACTGAAAGCATGCAAAACTGCTTATATGAAACCGAAGATAGAATTTCAGAGCTTGAAGACAGCACGGCAGCTTATGAGTGTGAAAGGAAGAATCTCTTAATATCTTCAAAGACACAAGAAAAGTCAATATAGCAGCTCCAAGATGAGGCAAAACGTAGCAACATTCGAGTTATAGGAGTGTGTGAAACAGCAGGAGACCTCACAAACGATATAAAAAGAATATTTGCTGAAATAATAGCAGAAAATTTCCCAAACAATTTAAAAGATATTGAAGTTGAGTTAATCGAGGCATATAGAACCTCAATGATCCATAACCCAAAGAAACACACACACAGACTTATAATAGTCAAGATCCTAGATATCCAGCAAAAGAACACAATATTAAAAGCTGCTAGAGAAATGAAACACAGCACCAATAAAGGAAAGCCCATCAGAATCACAGGAGACTTCTCAACGAAAACCATGAAATCAAGAAGAGCTTGGAGCGAGGTATCAGATTCTGAGACAAAACAACCTCCAACCCAGACTGATGTATCCTGCAAAACTATCCCTCAAATTCAATGGAGAAATAAAATATTTCCATGACGAAGAACAACTGAAGAACATCATGAATGCCAAACAAGCATTGCAAACAGCACTAAAAGATATTCTAGACAGAGAAAAAAGAGACCACAATTCGAAGAACAACATTAGAAATAACTCCCTAAACAGAACAAGAAAGTAAACAGTCAACAAAAGAAGAAAAACATCAAGTAAATAACATGACTAGAATAAGCCAGCATATAACCATGATAACCATTAATGTAAAAGGCCTCAACTCAAAAGTCAAAAGGAAAAGATTGGAAGAGTGGATTAAGGAACACAATCCAATGATATGCTCTATACAGGAAACACATTTTACTCAAAAAGAAATCCACAGGTTGAAAGTTAAAGATTGGAAAACAATTCTCCATGCAACAGGTCCCCAGAAAAAAGCAGGGGTAGCTGTTATGTTTGCAAACAACGTAAATTTCCAACCAAAAACAATCAAAAGAGATAAAGAAGGCCACTACATACTAGTTAGGGGAAAGCTGCAAGAGGAAGAGGTAACAATGCTAAACATTTATGCACCAAACAATGGAGCACCTAACTTTACAAGTCAAATCTTGACAGACATAAAAAATCAAATAACTAATAACACTATTGTAATAGGGGACCTAAACATCCCTCTGATGCAAAGAGACAGGTCAACCAGACAGAAACTCAGCAAAGAAAGAACAAACCTGAAGCAAAAGTGTGAACAAATGTACTTAGTAGATGTATACAGAGTGTTCCACCCCACAACATCAGAACACACATTTTTCTCAGCGGCACATGAGTCTTTCTCCAAAATTGACCATATTCTAGAACATAGAGCATATCTACCTAAATGCAAAAGAATTGAAATTATCCCATGCATATTATCGGACCACAGTGCAATAAAATTGGAAATTAATGACAAAGAGAACTCCAAAAACCACATAAACACGTGGAAATTAGACAACAACCTACTGAATAACCAATAGGTCACACAAGAAGTTAAAGAAGAAATTAAAAATTACCTACAAATAAATGAAAACGCAAGTACAACCTACCAGAATCTGTGGGATGCAATGAAAGCAGTCCTCAGAGGGAAATTTATAGTGATGAAATCATATACAAAGAAAATAGAAAGAGAGTAAATAAATAACCTGATGATACACCTCAAACTCTTAGAAAAAGATTAACAACCCAAACCAAGAGTCCAAAGAAGGGAGGAGATTATAAAACTCAGGGCAGAAATTAATGCAATAGAGATGAAGAAAACTCTACAAAAAATTAGTGAATCAAAGATTTGGTTCTTCGAAAGAATGAAATTGATAAACCCCTAGCCAACCTTATCAAAAAAAGAAGGGAAAGATCTCAAATTCATGCAATAAGGAATAAAAAGGATGAAGTCACTTCAGATCCAAAAGAAATACAAAAGATCATTAATACCTACTTTGAAAATCTGTATTCCCATAGGATAGAAAACACAGAAGAAATGGACAAATTCCTAGAAAGGTACAAATTGCCAAAATTGAATCAGGAAGACGTAAAAACCCTGAACAACCCAATATCTATTAATGAGATTGAAAATGCCATTAAAAACTTACCAACAAAGAAAAGCCTAGGCCCTGAAGGATTCATAGCAGAATTCTATAAAACATGTAGAGAAGATCTAATGGCAACACTCCTCAAACTCTTCAATGAAATCAAAAAGGAAGCAACTCGCCTGAACACATTTCTGCAGGCAAGTATTATACTGATAACAAAACCAGAGAGAGACACAACCAAGAAAGAGAGCTACAGGGCAATCTCACTAATGAACATAGATGCAAAGATACTCAACAAAATACTGGCAAATAGATTACAGCGAATCATAAGGAAAATCATACACCACAACCAGGTAGGATTCATTCCAGGAATGCAGGGATGTTTCAATATTCGCAAATCAATTAATGTAATACACCATATTAATATAGTCAAAGACAAAAACCACATGATCATCTCAATAGATGCAGAGAAGGCTTTTGATAAATCCAACATACATTCATGTTAAAAAACCTTAGAAAAAATAGGAATAGATGGCCTATACCTCAATCTGATCACAGCCATCTATAATAAACCAACAGCCAACATCATACTAAATGGACATAAATGGAAAACTTTCACTTTAAAGTCAGGTCCACGACAAGGATGTCCATTGTCACCACTCCTATTCAACATAGTTCTGGAAGCACTAGCCAGAGCAATCAGACAAGAGAGAGAAATTGAAGGAATAACGATAGGAAAAGAAAAAGTTAAACTATCACTATTTGCAGATGACATGATACTATACATTTAAGACCCCAAAAACTCCACAAGAAAACTCCTGGAACTAATTGACAAATTCAGAAGCGTAGCTGGATACAAAGTCAGCACACAAAAATCAATAGCATTCCTATACATGAACAACAAACAGACTGAGAGAGAAGTTGAGGAAACCATACCTTTTACAATAGCAACCAAGAAATTGAAATACTTAGGAATCAATCTAACAAAGAATGTGAAAGATTTATTCATTGAAAACTACAGTACTCTGAAAAAGGAGATTGAAGAGGACTTCAATAAATGGAAAAACATACCATGCTCATGGTTAGGAAGAACTAACATTGTAAAAATGGCCATACTACCAAAACTGTTGCACTGATTCAATGCAATTCTCATTAAACTCCCATTAGCATACCTCACAGATCTAGAGAAAATTTGCCTCAAACTCATCTGGACCCAGAAGAGACTCAGAATAGCAAAAGCAATCCTGGGCAATAAGGACAAGTCAGGTGGAATCACAATCCCTGACCTGAAGTTGTACTACAAAGCTACTGTAATAAAGTCAACCTGGTACTGGCTCCAAAACAGACCTGAGGATCAATGGAACAGACTGGAAGATGCAACCACAATGAAAAACACACTCAGCCATCTAATATTTCACAAAGGGGCCAACCAAACTCCCTGGAAAAAAGATGGCCTGTTCAATAAATGGTGCTGGAAAAACTGGCTTACCTCTTGCTGAAAACTAAAAATAGACCCAAGTCTATCACCGTGCACCAAACTCAGATCAAAATGGATCACAGATCTCAACATTAAACCAGATACTCTGCATCTATTGGAAGAGAAAGTAGGTAAAAATCTTGAAGACATAGGAGTAGGCACAAAGTTCATGAACAAAAATGAAACTGCAAGGGAAACACTTGAATGAATCAATAACTGGGACCTCATCCTAGTGAAAAGTGTTTGCACAACTAATGAAATCATCAGCAAAGTAAAAAGAAAACCCACAAATTGGGAAAAAATCCTAGCTGACTGTCCCTCAGACAAAGGTCTTCTATCTAGAACACACAAAGAGTTAAAAAACATGTATCTTTCCAAATTCAAAACCCAATCCAGAAATGGGCATCTGAGATGAATACACAGTTCTCAGATAAAGAAATACAAATGGCAATTAAATATATGAGAAAATGTTCCACATCTTTAGTCATTCGTGAAATGCAAATAAAAAAAAACATCGAGATTTCACCTCACCCCAGTAAGACTGGCCAGTATGAAAAAGTCATCCAATAACAAATGCTGGTGAGACTGTGGAGAAATAGGGACTCTATTACACTGCTGGGGGGAATGCAGACTGGTGCAACCACTGTGGAGAGCAGTTTGGAGATTTCTCAGCAAACTAGTTCTAGAGGTTCCATTCAAACCTGCTGTTCCCCTTTTGGGTATTTTCCCAGAAGATCTGAAAACATCATATCACTCTGATATATATTCACCCATGTTTATAGCAGCGCAATTTGTAATAGCTAAATTGTGGAAGCAACCCAAATGTCCATCCACAGAGGACTGGATTAAAAAACTGTGGCATTTTTATATAATGGAATATTATTCAGCTATAAAGAGGGACAGATTTGGGGCCTTTGTAGGGAAATGGTCACAATTAGATGCCATACTCATAAGTGAAATAAATGAGAGGTACATGTGCAAGCACCATATTGTGTCACTTGTGTAAGAACCTGAAGCTGGGAATATAAAGTAAGAGACATGAAGGGAATCTGTTCAAAAGTAAAGAACAGATGGGATGAGGGAAAGGAGAAAAGAAAGAGGCAAAAATGTATGTATGTATGTACGTATATACATATGTGCAGGATGGCTAACATGGTTCTACTATTGTTTTATGTCACTTGATGGTAAGGAATAGTTGATGACTGGTTGTTGGATCAATCTTGTATGTGTATATGTTTTTTCCTGAGCATACACTTTGAAGTTATCAATATGCAATGCAACAGCTATTGTTGGTTTCCTGTTGCTTTGTCTATCATTTAATTCTGATTATACTGTCATTGTGCTACTTTGTGTCTCTTTGTTAATGCTTTCCTCTTTTTTTTGTGGATGTAGTTCTTTTTCTCTCACACTTTAAAAAAGTTATATAAAAAAACAAAAAAGGAAGGGGGGGATAATTATCTATGTATGTATGTAAGTATGTATGTATATGTAACATATCTAACCTAGTTGTACTACTGACTTAGGTCACTTTATTGTAAGAAATAGTTGGTGATTATTTGATTGATCAATTTTGCATGTCTATATCTGTCTTCCTGACTATACACTTCGAAGTTATCAATATGTAATGCAACAACCATTGTTGATTCCCTGTCACCTTGTCTGTAACTCAGTTTTGAATGTACTATACTTATGCTACTTTGTGTCCGTTCGTTAATATGTCTTTGTTCTTTTACTTTTAAAATAAAAGTAAAAAAAAAAGATTTGCGTACAGTGCAGAATTCATGGCATTGAGTGTATTTTGGTGTATTGTTAGGACAGCTTGGGACAGTGAATATCATACCTTGTCCCCTGATTCGTATACCCTAAGGATTTTCCTTGTACTTACTAAACTTCAGGTATAGAATTTCTGGCTTCATAGAAAGCAGATCTTAGATGTTAAGTTCAATTTTGGAGAAAAATGAAAAGCCACACAGAATGCAAATTTAACATTGTAGTGTTCATTATGATCCTGTTTACATAGTTCAGTGGTCAGAAATCCTTGCAAATGAGAAATTAAGATTTCTGTTCAGCTTTCTTCAGTGTGCCACTAAGTTATTCTACAGTTAGGATTTGTTGCAAATTCTCAACCTGCAGAATTGACCCTGGGCAAAGATTTCCAAGGTTGGAAAAATATTCAGAAGACAATGAGAAGAACCCATAGTTGTGGTACAATCAGGATACTTAATTTTGGCTCCACTTTTCCGGAGTGAGAGTCTTACTTTAGTATAATATCCTCAAGAGTCATTGCACATACTCTTAAAAATAATTTAAACATGTTACCATTTTATTAGGAGGTCAGAACCTTCAGCAGAAAGGTTCTGCAATCTTGGAATAGGGGACTGAATTTCGGACAACATACTGAGTTTCCAGCTACAAAGTCCCCCCCCCCCAAATCACAAGAATTGAACATAAAAGGAATTGCAAGATTTGTGTTCAAAAATTTTTAGCCCGTCAGATATTGGATGCTTCTGTTACAGCAAAGACTCAAGTCTTCACTTGTGTTTCTTTGGCTGTAGAGATATATAGTTTCTTCCAGCTTGAGTCTGGTACATTTGTTCATTGTTTTAGAGTTTCTCTAGCAGAACATTTGTCCTTTCATTATGTCTTTTTCTAGGACCTACAATTGTCAAATCTAGAGTTCTTTTACCTTATAGCAAGAAAATTTAACACAAGGTCTATGGTATTAGCACAATTTTCAGTTAAAATATAGCATAGTTGTGTGTAAGCACAATGTGACACAGCAGAGCTCATCGGTGTATGTGAACCTTTCTACTTTTTTTTACTTTAAATACAGTAATTAGAAGAACAATAGCAAAATAACAACAACATAGAGAAAAACAATGCAAAGCAAAAACAATAAAAATGATAGAGGGTTTCAGGACAAAATGATAGGCATTAGCAGTGGCTGTTATACTACATATTGTTATCTTCAGTGAAGTTGCTCAGATTACCAGAGGTAAGAATGAAAGATTGGTCAGACTATCAATGAGAATAAAACCTAGAAACCAAAACCCATTAGAAATGATAGTTTCACTAGACAAGATGGGAGGAATTCATCAATAGTTGTTATATAGCATATTGTTGTCTTCAAATTAGTTGTTCAGATTACCAGACATGAGCATGCAAAATGGGTCAAAGAGAAAAAAAAATAAGGATTAACTGTTCCTTTCAATAAACCATTAGCCATCAGCAGTACACTTATCCCAGCTATCCATATATATATATATATGTATGTATGTATTTTTTCCCTTTCGTCTTCCTTCCTTTCTTCTTCTTTCCTTCATCTCAATTGTTTCTTCCTTCAAGAAATTTCTTTCCTTTCATATCATCTATTATACATTTTGGGTTTTCCTTCATCTTTCCTTTCATCTTTTCAGGGAGACAACATTATGTTTACACATGTTTGTTCCATTTATTTCACTTATGAGTATGGTCTTTAGATGCACTCATTTACCTATAAAAGCCTAGAGTTAATTTTTTTCCTGTTGAGTAATACCCTATTGTATAAAAATACCACATTTTTTTTTTTTTTTTTTTGAGGTACTGGGGATTGAACTCAGGACCTTGTGCTTGCCATGCAGGCACTTATTCCACTGAGCTATATCCCCAGCCCTACCACATCTTTTTTATCCATTCCTCAGTGGATGGGTATGTGGGTTCATCCTAGATTTAGCTAAGACAGATTGTGCTGCCATAAATAGGGGTGCACATATATTGCTGTCGTGTGTTTTTAATTCTTCTGGGAAAAAGGCAGAAGGGGAGTATCTGGGTTAAATGTCGCTTCTAATCCTAGTTTTGTGAGGAATCTCCACACTGATTTCCATGGTGATTACACCAAATTACACACAAACCAACAATGGAGAAGAGTTTCTTTTTTCCCACAGTCTCTCCAGCATTTGTTATTCATTGGTTTCTTGATGATAGCCCTTCTTTCTGAGGAGAGATGCAATTTCAGTGTTCTTTTAATTTGCATTTCTCAAATGACCAATGATATTGAACATTTTTTCATGTATTTATTTACCATTAGTATTTCTTCATCTGAGAAGTGTGTACTCATCTCAGATGCCCATTTTTGTATTGTATCTTTGAATGTTGGGTGGCTGATTTTTAAAAAAATTCTTTATGTATCCTAGATAGAACTTTTTTGTCTGAGTGGCAGTTTGCTAAAATTTTTTACCAATTCGTGGTTTTTCTTTTTACTGTGTTGGTGACTTCTTTCGACCTGCAAAAACTTTCCAATAAGATGAACTCCTAGTTGTTGATTCTTTGAAGTATTTCCTGTATAGTTTCGTTTTCAAGATTTTTATCTACTTTCTCTTCCAATAATTTAGTTTCTGTTTTAGTATTTAGCACTTTAGATGCTTAATGTGATGTTTATGCACAGAACATGATCTCTTGCTTCTGATGTAATTTAATATAAAATCTAAGATGAATACATATAATCTTTGTGGTGCATGGCTCCTATGTGACATCTGTACACTGCACTGCAGTGCCCCAGCTAGATTCACTTCTGGGAGCTCATTCACAGATCATTGACTTGGAAAGGAGAAGAAAGTTTCTCGGTTTTCCTCACAGTATGGATACATTTGGGAACGGTAGCTACACAATGATTATTATGAAAGAATAATGAATGAGGCAATTTAGGGGACAAAATTATTTTATTTTTACATAGACCTGGACTTAAACTGGTCTTTTTCTGGTGCCTTTGCAGAGACCAAGGATTAGATGTGTGTTCTGAGAAGAGAGTTGGATTCTGTTTCTGGGTTACAGGGAAAACTCTCTGTGACCTGCAGTGGCAGGATTGTGAACATGAGCCCAGAGAAACAAAATATTGAGGCTGAGAGTTCTTGTGAATCTGATGGACAGGCAAGTGGATCAACTGTCAAGAGTTTCTTTCATGATCACCCTGGAAACTGTGTTGTGTGTTAGTGGCTATAGAAATTCCGATGAAAAGAGCAGCTGATAGCTGTCTAAAGGTTACATGTGACTGGGGCTACTGAGCTCATTAGTGAATCTTGGGGACTGCGGTATATCTTCAGAGATAGTTAACCATTAGCCAGTGGCTGTTGTGCATGTCTGTAATTCTAGCGATTTGGGAGGCAGATGCAGGAGGGTCACAAACTGGAGCTCAACAATATTCACTAGATGAAAACCACTATCCAAAAAAAAAAATAAATAAATCGACCGAGAATGTAGCTCAGAGCAAAGGCCCTAGGTTCAATCCCCAGGACCAAAAGGAAAAGAAAGTAGTCAGTTTATGAATCTCCTTCATGTGAGTGCCTATGTTTAAAACACAGTTCTTCTTTCCGGCGTATCCAGGGGAGAACACCTGCCATTCTGAACTACACTTCCCAGGAAGGAACTATCCTCACCTTCCACTGGTTCCTACAGTGCCAGGGAATGACTTGTGTTTTTCATATTTATTCAATCAAGCCAGAAAGGGCAGGCAGACAATAACTGAAGGACCTGCTCGGAAGATGAATTTAAGCAGTACTTTGGAGTTCCTAACCTCTGATGTTACAGATTCCATCAGTTGCTTCTGCACTTGCCAGCCCAGTATCCCCAGCACCCACAGCCTGCAGAGCCCTGGCCTTTGGGAAGAGACAGGAGTTTCTTTTATCTATAGAGCACATTTTTTGTACAGCTTATATTACTTTAATTTCTGCTTCAATCATGCTCCAGAAAAAATTATCTGAGCCCCAGTCTCCTCATTTAATTGATCAAATAATTAGAAACCACAGAGGAACAGAACCAGATGGCGACCGGATAGGAAGCAGAGGAGGAATCTCTCCCAGCAATCCCACCTAGACAAAGAAATACAGCAATAAGAGAAGGACAAAAAGGAGAAAGGTGAGCACCTTGAACTCGGGAAAGATTTGAAATGGGAACTGAAATCCTTGGAAAGAATAAGAAGGACTTATTCGGGAAGAAAGGATCGGAGGTCCCCCATGGCGCACTCGGAGGGAGGCTGGACGGAGAAACTACAGCTCCAAACCACACACATCTTTAGCTCACGCCCTTGTCCCGGCACCCGCAGCTTCAGCTGCGGAGACCTACCCTCGCGGAAGCCTCCCAGCTCGGCCAGGGGAGTGTGGAGTTCCGAGAGAGGGTCAGAGGAGAGAGCGTAGCCACAAGAAGATGCAATGGCGCACGGGAGCAGTAGTCGAATCCAGGACAAAGATGAGAAATCACAACACCCACGGAAACAGAAACCTGATTCTGCAGAAACATCCCTAATCGGCGCCGGGAGACAAGATGCAATCAGTCTAAATAGCACACAGCTCACCGCACCTGACCCTGCGTCTGCCCCGAGGCGATCCCCTCCCCCACCCCTTTACTGGGTGAGCGGGGAGCAGCAGGGACGGGCAGCGGCCCTGAGGGGAAGGAGCGGACAGCGGAGGGAGCTGCGATTGCGCTCTGCGACCGGGCGGGAAGCAGGAGCGGAGGTGCCGGGCTCCAGCTCCCGCCCTGAAATCTCATTGTGAACACAAGAGACTAGCGGCGGGAGTAATCAACAAATTCTCCTGTCAATAATGGGACGATTATACGGACTTCAGGACTCACCCCACACTATTAACAACACGAAGAGGACCTACTTACAGCTTACACATATGAACCTTTCAAGAACCCATAGCAACACGTTTGATGAACAGCAGCAGACCTGGAGTACAGGCACCGGCTGCGGGCGCGGATGGCTCTGCGGGCCCGGGTGGCCCCTCCGTCCGTGGGCGGCTCTATGGGCCTGGGCAGCCACACCGGGGGTAGACAAGTGACGCCATAGAGGGCGAACAGAACCCACTCACCTCCGCCCCCACCCTATGCAGTACCACGGCGGGGAGGAGACAGGCGGTCCGTGATGAGTATGGGTGCTTTTCCATCCCAAACAGGACAGCTTGTATAGTATGGTCCGAGGCAGCTATGTCTCCTCCCAAGGTGAGAGTTCAGAAGTATGTGGTAGAGCAACGGAGATCAGGGAGGAGAGAATTTGAATTTTCAAGCGAGCCACCACCAGTATAAAGAGTAATAATTGGGAAAGTAACATTAGGTAAATTAGCATTCACAGATAATTCCCTTCTATATTCTGTGTAATTTTGTAGTTCTTTAATTGTCTATGTGTCAGTGTGGGCGGCTGCCAGTGGGGAGTGGTAGGGTGCATCGGCAGTGACCCCAGAGCCACAGCAAATCCCAGGGATCCAGCCAAGGAATAAATGAGAACTGGGGCACAACAGTAAGAGCTGCAGATGGAGGTGGATGACACGGCCCCATGCCCTTCTCACTCCAGCATCAGGTAGGAAGCATGAACTGAGTTACTGGGCTTCAGCTCCCTCCCTGAACTCTTTCTGGGAGCACCTGGAGTCTTGGGGCCTTGGGCAAGCGCCTCCTGTT
Source organism: Dinomys branickii (assembly GCA_004027595.1). Lineage (NCBI taxonomy): Eukaryota > Metazoa > Chordata > Mammalia > Rodentia > Dinomyidae > Dinomys > Dinomys branickii. The sequence continues at coordinate 20,306 of PVLD010019851.1, forward strand.
CCTAGCAACAATGGGATGAACCCACAGACTTCAGGACTCACCCCGAACTATTAATGTGAACACCAACAGGGTCTCCTTACAGCTAGCACATATGAACCTTGCATGAACCCATAGTGACAGATTAGATGAAAAGCAGCAGACTGGAAGTCTGAAAAACAACAACACACTCCATACAGCAGACATGAGAAAAATCCTCCAATTCTATTCTAGAACTAATCTTTAGTCTCAGTTCATACCCTGAACTAACACAGTGAGAATGGGGCAGAGAGATTTCAAGCCCTTATACCAAGCATTGTAAGTTTGTCTGGTGCCCAGCTGGAAGGGGTGGGGAACAGTAATGCTGGAGATCGGAAGGAGGTGGGAGGAGAGGAGGGGGCCTCTGGCATCAAGGCAATGGGACAGAGCCAAATGGGTCACTGAGGGCACCCCGATGGGGGCGCATGCCCCGGGGCTGCTCTGCTGAGGGCCCTGTGGCTGCTCCAATGTGGGGCCTGCGGATGCTCCACTGTGAACCCCGCAGCTGCTCCACAGTGGGCCCCATGGCTGCTCTGCTGTGGGTCCCACGGCTGCTCAGCAGTGGGCCCCGCGGCTGCTCCACAGTGGACCCTGCAGCTGCTCCACTGTGGGCCCCGAGACTGCTCCACAGTGGGCCCCGCGGCTGCTCCGCTGTGGGCCCCATGGCTGCTCTGCTGTGGGCCTGTGGCTGCTCCACTGAGGGCCCTGCTGAGGGCACCTCACGGACTGGACCCGCCCCAACCCATAGCATGGTGACGGGGTGGAGCCAGGCGGTCTGCTGTGAGCATATGTGCTTTTCCACCTCCGACCATGGCAGTTTGTATACCCCCATGTATGTTATAGTATAGTCTGAGGCAGCTATATCTCTTCCCAAGGCGAGAGTCCAAGGATATAGATAAACCCAGGAGTACAGTTATTATCACAGGGAAGATGGCTGATTGAGTGGTGGGGCAATGGAGATGAGGGAGGAGAAAAAACAAACTGATCAAAAGGGCCATCATCTGTGTAACTGAGTAACAAAGGTGAAGGTAACATTATGTTGGACAGCATCCAGAGCTAATTCCCTTCTATGTTTTCTATAATTCTGTATTTCCTCAATCGTTTTTGTATTAACAGAAGTGAAGATAACTTTATATTATACAGCATCCAGTGCAAATTCCCTACTATCTTCTCTTTAATGTTTTTTTGTTAACTAATGTGAAGATAACATTATGTAATACAACATCCAGGGCTAATTTCCTACTATATAATGTATAATTTTGTCATATGTCTCTATTCTTTTGTCTTTAAAATAAAATTTAAAAAAATAAATAAAATAAATTAAGAAAAAAGAAACCACAGGTGTGGAGTGGCTTACTCAAAGCATGCTTTCTAGAAATGTAAGCCAGGAGTAAATCCCAGATGTTCTGACCCTTTGGGCCTTAGTCACTTTCCTTGTTGCTGGGGCAAAATACCTGAAACCCATGACTTAAAGGGGAGGTATAGTTTAGCTTATAGTTTATTGAGGCTCAGTCTGTATTCTTCTGGCTCCAAGGCAGAGCAACGTAGCAGAGAGATGTTGGAGAGGAGAAGTTGCACATGGCATTAAAGACAGGAGAGAGACAGAGAGAAGAGGGAGGGAGAGACAAAGAAAGGAGAGGGGAGAGAATGAGAGAGGAGGGAGAAGAGAGAAGGGAGAAGCCTGGAAGGGAGGTAGACCCTTCCAGTCCATGCCTCCAGCGACCCATCTCTTCTACCACACCCCACCTCCTAAGAGCAAGTGTCCCATAAACCCCATAACCAATCACCTTCCAAAAGCCCCATATATAAGTACACAAGGCTCTTGGAGGACATCCAGTCATGAACTATATCAGCTTAACATCTGATTCTGCCACAAAAGCTATAATGCAGGATCAAGAGTGAAAGAAGGAGTTTGGTGTTAGAATTAAATTAAGCATGTGCGAAAGCTCTGACTCCAAAGGTCTGTTCAGCTCAAGTCTGCATGCTGAAGGTTTCCAGAAGAGGCTGTCTCTGAATAGTGGGAGAAGCACCAAGCTGATGGGCTTCCTGGGGGCTTTTTTAGTCAAATTTGTAGTAGTTTGAAATGCCTCAGAAGTTTCTCACTGTTTCTAGAGTAAAATGCAAACTGTGTGACTGGAACATGGTCTGATGTATCGGTTTCTGCTCTTTCTCTTTTCCCTGACTTTGCCTAGCAGCAAGGCTAGTCCTCAGGTTTCCGAATGAGCCCTGCCCTCTCCCACACTGAGTCTCACTCTTCCATCCATCTGAAATTCTCTTTGCTCAGACCTTGGCCAGCCTGACTCATTTTCACCCTGCCAGTCTCAGCTCACATGTGAGGATTTCTGCTCTTCCTGCCTAAAGTAGCCATCCATAATTCTCCTCTAACTGCCACAGGATGCTGGTTATTTTCCCCATGGTGAGACTCGTAACATGCAGCTATGGTGTTGACTTATGTGTCAGTGTGTTGAGTGATAATTCTCCCAGTTACATTATAAGATTTATAGGGCTTGAGGTTTTGTTTGTTGAACTCACATATTTACCCTCAGTTTTTAGACTAGTGGGAGCCCGTTTTATTTCAGAAATACCTACTGCAGGAACGAATGTGTGTTGGTTGTTCCCTCTCTCCTCCTCCCTGTTCCTTCCTCCTCTTGTCATATCAGCAACTCAGGCCTAATGTATGATGTTGGCTTTGTCAAGGATTTGAGCTCAGCTCCCCTCAGCCTTTACCCCAGAGTCAAACCACAGTATTCTTGTGCCCAGGGGCCACTGCCAAACAGATGTAAATTCTCAGGGTCTCAGGCTTCTCTCACTCAGATGAACTCACTTCATCAGAAGGACTGAGTCAGCTCTCAGGAAATATCAGAGTGGAGGAAAAAGACATAACAAAAGATGCGGAGGAATAAAAAATTTCTCTAATCAAATAATTATGAAAACCTGCCCAAATTTTATTGCAAAATACAGCAACCAAACACTTCTTAGAAACAATTACAAATAATTATTTTTGGTGCATATTTTATTGGAAATTAGATCTTACAAAGACAGGGTTTTAAATCATCCTGTGGCTAATATGCAAATGCTCTGAGTAAGCACAAGTGTCTGAGCCAGAAAGAAAGGACTGTACTGCTAAGGATCCAGCAAGCGGCACAAGAACTGGTGCCTTTGCTTCAGTGCCTCCTTGCCTGCTATACCTGAAGAAGATACACTGTGTGTAGGTGGATGCTTTGTATGTAATGATGTGTGCCTTGTGGAGGACTCTGAGCTTGTGCAATTTCCTGCTTTAGTCCCTAGCAGTGAGTATGCTTGCTCCTTGTCTCAGAGGGGATTGTACCTTTTCTACAAAGTTGCTTGCTGTGAACATAACTCTGGGAAATGGTGCTGTTCATGCATCACAGCCTTACAGTCCTGGCACATTCAGTAAGACATGTAGGAGTAAGAGAAACTCATGGCGGGCTGTCTTTCAGCAATATCCATTGAAGTCTCACAGTGTGTTAGTTCCTAGAAAATGTTCACATAACTATATCTCTTCATCAACCATTCTTATTTAACTAAAAAAGGCTGAGACAAAATATTTTCAGTGTATCTCAAACATCGCTAAGTTCAAGTCAATTCAGCAGAGTTCTAAGCAGAACCATAAAATCAATCTGTAATATTAATCATAATCATGTTTCCTACAACCTGAGCGTCAGATGCCTGTGAGAAATTGAGTGAAGACAGTTTGTATATATGGTGTTTTGCGTTATAACTCACAGGAGGGAGTTAGGACTTATGTGCTATTCTTCGGTTTATCAAGGAGAGAAGACAGCTCCACAATCATTCCCTGAAACGAGACATTCTGAATCTTCTTTCCCTAGACATGAATATGTGTGCTGAAAGAGAATTTAGTTCAGTTTTTGAATTAGTGTGAAACTATTTACTTTGGCATTACACCACTTTATTCATCTACTCTAACTCTTTTAGTGAGTATTTTCAATTTTTACAGAGACAGAAGGGACCAGGGTGAGTGGTTTTACTTGTAACTTTTACATTCACTCATGTACTAATTTAGCACTGCTCAGACATCACGAGCAACATATTCCTATCCACTAGATGGAGAAAATGTCATTTGTTTCTGGTTGTTTCATGAAAACACACCCACGAACATGCATGCCACCCACACATGGAGATGGACCTGGGCAAGTGTTTCTCAAATTATTCTTAATTGAAGTACTTGGGTTTGGTTTTTAATGGTTCCCATTAAGTGTGTGCATTTTCCGTATTTCATTTGTCACTATCCTGAGTCCACAAGATGGCAGCATCTTCTCAGGCAACCTGAGGATGATTTCACTTTCTCCTCTGACACTGTGTGTGTGTGTGTGTGTGTGTGTGTGTGTGTGTGTGTGTGTGTGTGTTAGAAGATAGATAAGGGAGAAAGAGAGACAGAGACAGACAGACAGAGGCAAAAGAGATCAGTGGAGGGACTTGCCTTAGCTTGGTGACTCAAAGAACTTCTTGTAATTTTGAGAACAGATGTTTTTATTCTTGTTTCCTACAGCAAAAGAATCAAAGTATTTGAAGGATCTTTGTATACTTTAAAATCTGAATCTTCAATGAACAAGAGAAGAAGAATGAGGTCCTTCAGTGTTTTACTAGTGATTCTGTGGCTTCATCTCATCTGTGAGTACGGACATTTCTTTGGGAACTTAAAGTACAACATGCAAAATTTTTGTCTATGCCAGTACTATGGGATGAAGATGAACTGTTTCATCCTGTAAATGCAGCACGTTGGGAATGCACTGAAAGTATAATTTTTATTCTGGAAAGCAAGAGCCCATTGCTCAACCAAACTTCTCTGCCTGTTGCTTTTGGTACAGGGGTGAGCGGCCAACAGAAGGAGGTGGAGCAGAGTCCTGCATTCCTTAGCATCCCAGAGGGAGTCATCGCCTCTCTCAACTGCACTTACAAGGATAGCAGTTTTCAGTACTTCATATGGTACCGACAGTACCCTGGGAAAGGCCCTAAGATGCTGATTGCTGTATACTCCAATGGTGACCAAGAAGAAGGAAGGTTCAGAGCACATCTCAACAGAGGCAACCAACAAGTTTCCCTGCACATTAGAGACTCCCAGTCCCTTGACTCAGCTACCTACTTCTGTGCTGTGAGCACACAGTGCTCCTCAGGCACCTGCAGCCTGTACTTAAACTACAGAGGCCCAGCCAGACCTGAGACTGAGTGGAGTTCACAAGGCAGAGAAGCTCTGTTCCTGCTCCAGATGCTGTGGGAATTAAGGGCCACAGTGGGAAGGGCTTCATAGACTAGGGAAGTATTTTTAACAACAGTGAAAGTAACTGACCATGAAGGGAAAGTTTATACCCATGAAACTGTCATCATAAATCATCCCACAAATTTAACACTTGCCTATAGACATTGTAAGCCTTAAATTGTTCTACCTGTAGAGCTCCTGCCTCATCTCTGCTCTCTGCTGCAGCTCCTCTTCTGCATTAGATGAGGAAACTTGGGGTGGGGATGGAGGGAAGGGCTAGAGTCAGAATGTGAGGGCGGGTAGAAACAAAGTGCTCAGTTGCTGGGTGTGATCTAAATCATAGAGGGTCTGTATTGCTGTTTTGAGTACAGGCTGGGAGGGTCTCAGAGTTTCTGTCCTGAATCTGATTCTTGTGCTCTGGGGTGTGACAGGTGAATGTGAGAAGCACCAGTGGTGGCCACAGGGGCCTGAAAAACTGGGGAGGGCATCGGAGCACAGGGCCACACCACATTCCTTAGAATGGACCTCTCAGAAGGTTTTGAGGAGATTTCCTGGCACCCCAGGGTTTGTTCTGCTGGCTAAAGATTTGTGTGGTGCTAGTACAGAACACATGGCATTGAGTGTATTTTGGCGAATTGTGAGGACAGTTGGGAACATCGAAGATCATATACCTTGTTGCCTCTCCTGACCCTTATACATTACGGATTTTCCTTGTACTTACTAAACTAAATCCAGGGAAAGATTTTCTGGCTTCATAGAAAGCAGACCTTACATTACATGTTAAGTTGAATTTTGGAGAAAAATGAAAAGCCACACAGATTGCAAATCTGACATTGTAGTGTTGGTTATGACCCTGTTTGCATAGTTCAGAGGTGAGAATTCCTTGCAAATGTGGAATTAAGATTTCTGCTCAGCTTTCTTCAGTGTGCCACTAAGGGATTCAACATGATTAGGATTTGTTGCAAATTCTCAACCTGCAGAATTGACCTGAGCAAAGATTTCCAAGGATGGAAAAATATTTGGAAGACAATAACAAGGGCTGAAAGTTGTGGTAGAATCAAGATACTTAACTTTTGGCTCCACTTTTCTGGAGTGAGAGTCTTACTTTACTATGAATATATCTGAAGAGTTATTGCACATACTTTTAAAAATAATTTAAACATATTACCATTTTATTAAGTCAGAACCTTCAGCAGAAAGGTTCTGCAATCTTGGAATAGGGGATTGAATCTTGGACAACATACCGAGTTTCCAGCTACAAAGTACCCCCCAAATCACAAGAATTGAACATAAAAGGAATAGCAAGATTTGTGTTCAAGTATTTTTAGCCCGTCAGATATTGGATGCTTCTGTTACAGCAAAGACTCAAGTCTTCACTTGTGTTTCTTTGGCTGTAGACATATATAGTTTCTTCCGGCTTGAGTCTGGTACATTTGTTCATTGTTTTAGAGTTTCTCTAACAGAGTATTTGTCCTTTCATTATGCCTTTGTTTTTCTTGGACCTACAATTGTCAAATCTAGTCTTTTTTTACCTTATAGCAATAAAATTTAACACAAGATCTATGACATTAGCACAATTTTCAGTATAAAGTGCAGCATAGTTGTGTGTAAGCACAATGTGACACAGCAGAGCTCATTGGTGTATGTGAACCTTTCTACTTTTTTTACTCTGACTACAATACTAAACAGAACCATAGGAAAATACCAACAACATAGAGAAAAATAATACAAAGCAAAAACAATAAACATGACACAGGGTTTCAGGACAAAATGGTAGGAATTAGCAGTGGCTGTTATACTACACATTGTTATCTTCAGTGAAGTTGCCCAGATTACCAGAGGTAAGAATGCGAGATTGGTCGACTATCAAGGAGAATAAAACCTAGAAACCAAAACCAATGATAGTTTCACCAGACAGGATAGTAGGTATTCACCAATGGTTGTTATATTGCATATTGTTGTCTTCTGGGTTACAGGGAAACCTCTCTGTGACCTGCAATGGTAGGACTGTGAACATGAGCCCAGAGAAACAAAATATTGAGGCTGAGAGTACTTGTGAATCTGATGGACATGAAAGTGGAGCAGCTGTCAAGAGTTTCTTTCATGTTTCTCGTGGAAGTTGTGCTGTGTGTTGGTGGCTATAGAAATTCCAATGGAAAGAGCAGCTGATAGTGGTCTAAAGGTTACAGAAATGTGACTGGGGCTCCTAAGCTCATTAGTGAGTCTTGGGGACTGCAGTATATCTTCAGAGATAATTAACCATTAGCCAGTGGTTGTTGTGCATGACTATGACTATAATGCTAGCACTTTGGGAGGAAGAGGCAGGAGGGTCACAAACTGGTACTCAACAATATCTACTAAGTGAAAACCTGTATTCAAAAAAAAGAAAAATATCTGAGAATGTAGCTCAGAGCAAAGGCCCTAGGTTCAATCCCCAGGACCAAAAGGAAAAGAAAGTAGTCAGTTTATGAATCTCCTTCATGTGAGTGCCTATGTTTAAAACACAGTTCTTCTTTCCGGCGTATCCAGGGGAGAACACCTGCCATTCTGAACTACACTTCCCAGGAAGGAACTATCCTCACCTTCCACTGGTTCCTACAGTTTCCAGGGAATGACTTGTGTTTTTCACATTTATTCAATCAAGCCAGAAAGGGCAGTCAGACAATAACTGAAAGACCTGCTCGGAAGATGAATTTAAGCAGTACTTTGGAGTTCCTAACCTCTGATGTTACAGATTCCATCAGTTGCTTCTGCACTTGCCAGCCCAGTATCCCCAGTACCCACAGCTTGCAGAGCCCTGGACTCTGGGAGGAGACAGGAGTTTCCTCTCTGCCTAGAGCAGATTGTTTTGTACAGCTTACATTACTGTACTTTCTGTTTCAATCATACTCCAGCAAAAATTGACTGAACCCCAGTCTCCTCATTTAATTGAGCAAATAATTAAAAGCCACAGGTGTAGAGTGGCTAACTCAAAGCATGCTTTCTAGAAATGTAAGCCAGGAGTAAATTCCAGATGTTCTTGGGCTTTAGTCATTTCCCTTGTTGCTGGGTCAAAATACCTGAAACCCATGACTTAAAGGGGAGGTTTAGTTTAGCTTATAGTTTATTGAGGTTCAGTCTGTATTCTTCTGGCTCCAAGGCAGAGCAACATGCAGAGAGATGTAGGGGAGAAGTTGCGCATGGCATTAAAAACAGGACAGAGAGAGAGAGAGAGAGACAGAGAGAGAGAGAGAGAGACAGAGACAGAGAGACAGAGAGAGACAGAGAGACAGAGAGAAGAAGAAGGGAGAGACAAAGAAAGGTGAGAGAGAGAGAATGAGAGAAAAGTTACGAGAAGGGAGAAGCCCAAAAGTGAGATAGACCCTTCCAGTCCACACTTCAGTGACCCACTTCTTCTACCACACCCCACCTCCTAATAGCAGGTTACCCATAAACCCCATAACCAATCACCTTCCAAAAGCCCCATACATAAGTGCAGAAGGCTCTTGGAGGACATCTAGATATTAACTATATCTCCTTGACATTTTATTTTTCCACCAAAGTTATAAAACAGGATCAAGAGTGAAAGAAGGAGTTTGGTGTTAGAATTAAATTAAGCATGTGCAAAAGCTCCAACTCCAAACGGGTTCAGTTCAAGACTGCATGCTGAAGGTTTCCAGAAAAGGCTGTCACTGAATAGTGGGAGAAGCACCAAGCTGATGGGCTTCCTGCGGGCTTTTTTAGTCAAATTTACAGTGGTTTGAAATGACTCAGAAGTTTCCCTGTTTCTAGAGTAAAATGCAGACTGTGACTGGAACATGACCTGATGCATCAGTTTCAGCTCTTACTCTTTGCTGACTCTGCCCAGCAGCAAGGCTGGTCCTCAGGTTTCTGAACCAGCCCTGCCCTCTCCCATACTGGGTCTTACTCTTTCATCCACCTGAAATTCTCTTCACCCAGACCTTGGCCAGCCTGACCCATTTTCACCCTGCCAGTCTCAGCTCAGATATCTGGATTTCTGTTCTTCCTGCCTAATACACTCATCCACAGCCCTCCCCTAACTCTGCCACAGCACACTGGTTATTTCCCCCATGGTGAGACTCATAACATGCAGTTATGGTGTTGATTTATGTGTCAGTGTGCTGAGTGATAATTCCTCTAGCTACATTCGAAGATTTATGAGGCTTGGAGTTTTGTTTGCTGAACTCAGGTATTTATCCTTAGTGCTTTCAGGCTAGGTTCAGAAATACCTAGTGCAGGAACGAATATGTGTTGGTTGTTCCCTCTCTCCTCCTCCCTGTTCCTTCCTCCTTTTGTCATCTCAGCAACTCAGGCCTGGTGTATGATGTTGGCTTTATCAAGGAATTGAGCTCAGCTCCCCTCAGCCTTTACCCCACTCTCAGACTGCAGTATTCCTGTGCCCAGGGGCTGCTGCCAAACAGATGTAAACTCTCTGGGTCTCAGGCTTCTCTCACTCAGATGACCTCACCTCATCAGAGGGACTAAGTCAGCTCTCAGGAATATCTACATAAGAAAAGGATGAGGAGGAATAAAAAGTTTCTCTAATCAAATAATTATGAAAACCTTCCCAAATTTTATTGCAAAATACAGCTACCAAACACTACTTGGATAACAATTACAAATAATTATTTTTGGTGCATGTTTTATTGGAGATTAGATATTACAAAAACAGGGTTTTAAATCACCCTGTGGCTAATACGCAAATGCTCTGAGTAAGCACAAGTCTCTGAGCCAGAGCGAAAAGACTGTACTGCTAAGGATCGAGCAAGCGGCACAAGAACTGGCGCCTTTGCTTCCCTGCCTCCTCCCCTGCTGCACCTGAAGGAGATACACTGTGTGTAGGCGGATGCTCTGTGTGTATTGATGTGTGTCATGTGGAGGACTCTGAGCTTGTGTAATTCCCTGCTTTAGTCCTTAGCAGTGAGTATTCTTGCTCCTTGTTTCCGAGGGCATTGTACCTTTTCTACAAAGGTTGCTTGCTGAGAACAGAGCTCTGTGAAATGATGCTGTTCGTTCATCACAGCCACACAGTCCTGGCACGCTCAGTAAGACATGTAGGAGTAAGAGCGACTCATGGCGGGCTGTCTTTCAGCAATATCCACTTGAGTCTCATGCTGTGTTAGTTTCTAGAATATTTTCACATCTCTGTATCTCTGCATTAGTCATTCTTATTTAACTAACAAAGGCTGAGACAAAATACATTCAGTTTATCTCAAACGTCACTAAATTCAAGTCACTTCAGCAGAGTTCTAAGCGGAACTATAAAACCAATCTGTAATATTAATCACAATCATGCTTCCCATAGCTCCAGAGATGACTGTGAGAAGCCTGAGTGAAGACAGTTAGTGTATGTGGTGTCACATATAACTCACAGGAGGGAGTCAGGACTCACCTGCTATGCTTTGGTTTATCAAAAAGCAAACAGAACTCCACTATCATTCCCGAAAGAGAGACATTCTGTGTCCTCTTTCCCCAGAGATGAATATATGTCCTGAAGGGAATTTAGTTCAAGCTTGTGTGTGTGTTTTGGAATTAGCATGAAACTATTTACTTTGGCATTATACCACTTTGTTAATCTAGTCTAGCTGTTTTATCGAGTATTTTGAATTTTTTTTTTCATTGGGAAAAGAAAACTTCTGTTTAAGACAGATAGTGAGGACCTGAGCGGATGGTTTTATTTGTAACTTTTACATGCACCCATGGACTAACCCAGCACTGCTCAGACATCATTGGGCAACATATTTCTATAAAGAGATGGAGAAAATGTTGTCATTTGTTTCTCATGCTTTTATGTAAACACACCCAAAATACATGCATCCCACCCACATCTGGAGAGAGACTTGGGAACAGTGTTTCTCAAATGGTTCTTTACTGAAGTGTTTGAGTTTGGTTTTTAACAGTTCCCATTAAGTGTGTGCATTTCCCATATTTCATTTGTCACTATGCTGTCCACAAGATGGCAGCATCTTCTCAGGCCCCGTGAGGATGGTTTCACCTCCTTTGACACTGTGTGTGTGTGTGTGTGTGTGTGTGTGTGTGTGTGTAAAAGAATGTATATGAGAGGAGAGGGAGGCAGAGACAGAGACAGAGAGAGACAGAGTGAGAGAGACAGAAGTGAAAGAAATCAGCAGAGGGGCTTGGCTTAGTTAGATGTTTAAAAGAACTTCTTTTAATTTCGAGGACAGAAAATTTTACTCTTGTTTCCTGCAGCCAAAGAATCAAAGTATTTGAAGAAGCTTCGTGGAGTTTAAAATCAGAATTTGCAGTGAGCAGGAGCGAGATGACGGGTTCCTTCGGTGTTACATTTGTGTTCCTTTGGCTTCAGTTCATCTGTGAGTTTGGGCATTTCTTGAGAACTTAAAGTACAATATGCAAAATTGTTATCTGCTCCAGGACTGTGGGATGAGTATGAATGGTTTCATCCTCTAAATGCAGGTGGTTGAGAAATCACTGAACAAGTAATTTCTACTCTGGAGAATAAGCACCCACTACCCAACTTACCTTCTTTTCCTATTGTACTTTTACACAGCGGTAAGCGGCCAGCACAAAGAAGTGGAGCAGAGTCCTGCATCCTCCCGTGTCCCAGAGGGAGGCGTCGCCTCTGTCAACTGCACTTACAGGGACAGCACTGCTAACAACTTTAAGTGGTACCAACAGCACCCTGGGAAAGGCCTGGACTTGCTCATGTCTGTATATTCCAATGGTGACCAAGAAGAAGGAAGATTCAGAGCACATCTCAACAGAGCCAAGCAACATGTTTCCCTGCACATTAGAGACTTCCAGTCCCTTGACTCAGCTACCTACTTCTGTGCAGTGAGCACACAGTACTCCCCAAGCACCTGCAGCCTGTACTTAAACTACAGAGGCCCAGCCAGACCTGAGACTGAGTGGAGTTCACAGGGCAGAGAAGCTCTGTTCCTGCTCCAGATGCTGTGGGAATTAAGGGCCACAGTGGGAAGGGCTTCATAGACTAGGGAAGTATTTTTAACAACAGTGAAAGTAACTGACCATGAAGGGAAAGTTTGTACCTATGAAACTCTCACCATAATCTTCCCACAAACATGACACTTGCCTATAGACATTTAAAACAAGTTCTTCTACTTGTAGAGCTCCTGCCTCATCTCTGCTCTCTGCTGCAGTTCCTCTTCTGCAGTAGATGAGGAAACTTGGGGTAGGGCATGAAGGGAAGGGCTAAAGTCAGAACGTGAGGGCAGGTAGAAACAAAGTGCTCAGTTGCTGGCAGTGACGTAAGATTGGAGAGGGTCTGTATTGCTGTTTTGAGTACAGGCTGGCAGGGTCTCAGAGTTCCTGTCCTGAATCTCGATTCTTGTGCCCTGGGGTGTGGCATGTGAATGTGAGAAGCACCAGCGATCACTGTAGGGGGCTGCACACCTGGGGAGGGCACGGGATCACAGGGTAATGACAGATTCCTTAGGATGATCTCTTAGAAAGTTTTGAGAAGATTTCCTGGCACCAGAGGATTTGTTCTGGGGGCTAAAGATTTGCATGGTGCTAATAAAGAACACATGGCATTGAGGGTATTTTGGCGAATTGTGAGGACAGCTGGAGACATAGAAGATCATACCTTGTCCCCTCCCCTTACCCCTATACACTATGGATTTTCCTTGTACTTACTACACTAAATCCAGGAAGAGTATTTGTGGTTTGATAGAAAGAAGGCCTTAAACTAGATGTTAAACTGAATTGTAGGGGAAATATTACAAGCCAGGCAGGTTGCAAATGTGACATTATAGTGTTTGTTATGATCCTGTTTACACAGCTCAGAGGTCAGAAATCCTTGCAAATGGGAAATTAAAGTTTCTGTTCAGCTTTCCTCAGTGTGCCACTAAGGGATTCCACACAGTTGTGATTGGCTGCAAATTCTCAACCTGCAGAATTGATCCTGAGCAAATATTTCCAAAGATGGAAAAATATTTGGAAGATAATGAGAAGATCCAAAAGTTGTGATAGAATCAAGATACTTACATTTTGACTCTACTTTTCTGGAGTGAGAGTCTTACTTTAATATAGTATAAATATATCTCAAGAGTCATTACAAGTACTTTTTAAAATAATTTGAAAATATCACCATTTTATTAGCAGACCATAACCTTAAACAGAAAAGTTCTTCAATGTTGGAATATGGAATTGAATCTTGAACAACATACTGAGTTTCCATCTAAAAAGTTCTCTCAAAGTCTCATGAATTGGGCAGAAAAACAGTTGTAAGATTTCAGCTCAAATATATTTAGCCCACCAGATATTGGATGCTTCTGTTACATCAAATACTTAGATTTTCACTTGTAGTTCTTTGACTATAGACATACGTAGTTTCGTCTAGATTTAGCTTGGTACATTTGTTTATCTTTTTAGAGTTTCTCTAACAGAATATTTGTCCTTTCATTATGGCTTTAGTTTTCTCAGAGCTACGTTTGTCAAATCTAGATTTCTTTTACTTTATGGCAAGAAGCTTTAACACAATATCTATGATTTCAGCAAAATTTTATGTATAAAATGCAGGATAGCTGAGTGTAAGTACAATGTGACACAGCAGAGCTTATTGGTGTATGTGAAACTTTCTATTTTTTTTTTTTACTTTAACCACAATAATAAAACAAGAGTCATAGCAAAACACCAATAACATAGACAAAAACAATACAAAGCAAAAACAAAAGTGATACGGGGTTTCACAACAAAATGATAGGAATTAAGAATAGCTGTTATATTTCATATAGTCTTCTTCAGTGAAGTTGCTCAGCTTCTCAGATGTAAGAAGCAGGATTGGTCAAACTATGAATGAAAATAAAAAATGAAAACAAAAAACCATTAGAAATGATACAGAGTTTCACTAGACAAGATGGTAGGAATTCACCAATGGTTGTTACATTGCATATTGTTGTCTTCAAATCAGTTGTTCAGATTACCAGATATAAGCATGCAAAAACAGTCAAAAAGAAAAAAATTAAGGATTAACTGTTCCTTTCAATAAACCATTAGAAACCAGCAATACAGTTACCCCAGTTACCCTTCTATACACATATGTATATATATTTTCCTTTTTCTTTCTTTCTTTTATTCTTTCATTCTTTCTTTTTCTGCTTTCTCTCATCCCAGTTGTTCTTTCTTTTGAGAAATTTCTTTGTCTTACATAATATCTATTATATGTTTTGGGTTTTCTTGCATCTTTCAGGTTCTTACACTAGAGGGACAATATGCTGTTGACACATGTGGGCCCCACTTATTTCACCTATGAGTATGGTCTCTAGTTGCACACATTTACCTATAAAAGCCTCGAGTTTATCTTCTTTTATAGTTGAATAATACACCATTGTATAAAAATACCACATCTTTTTTTACCCATTCCTCAGTTGATGGGCATTTGGTTTGTTTCCAAGATTTAGCTATGACCAAGTGCACTGCTATAAACCTGGGTGCACATATATTATTGTGGTATGATATTTTTAATTCTCCTAGGAAAATACCCTGAGGGGGAATATCTGAGTTAAGTGGGTTTTCTTTTTTTTTTTTATTTTAGAAACATAAAAGTACAAAAACATATTGACAAACAGACACCCATTATCATAGAAAATAGTACAATCACAACTAATCTATAGACAAGGTGATATGGTCTCAACAGTAGTTGTTGCTTTATCCATTGATATCTTCGAATTGTAGATGTATGGACCCATATATAGACATGCAAATTTAGTCAG
>PVLD010019852.1:0-35263 GCA_004027595.1 Dinomys branickii
GCTAAGCAATAATCGATGACAGGATATTAGATTAATAGTGTATATCTGTATGTGTTAGCCTGAACACACACTTCGAAGATATCAATATGTAAAGCAGCAACAAGCGGTGTTTTTTTCTGTTGTTGTTGTTGTTGATGTTGTTGCTGTTGTTGATGTATGCCTGTTTTCTTTCTTGTCTTTGGATTTTTGGTTTTTGTGTGTGTGTGTTTTTTTTTTTCTGTTGTTGAGAGGATTAACTGTCTGACTAAATTTGCATGTCTATATATGGGTCCATACATCTACAATTGGAAGATATCAATGGATAAAGCAACAACTACTGTTGAGACCATATCACCTTGTCTATAGATTAGTTGTGATTGTACTATTTTCTATGATAATGGGTGTCTGTCAATATGTTTTTGTGCTTTTATGTTTCTAAATTAAAAAAAAAAAGTCTGTCACTTTTCTCATGAGATCCTTTAAAAATTTGCAATTTTAAAGCCCACACAGTCCACAAATACAGATGCTGAGTACACCTAGTCCTCACTGGTCATCCATGTCACCCTGGAAATCCTTAACCCCTCCCCCATCCTCAGATGTGAGACCACTATGAATTTTCATGTCACATTTTGGATTACTAAATACTCCAAAGCAGTGCCACATTTCCATGTCAACACGTGTGAACATCTCTTTGTCCCTTTTTGGATTAACCATGAAATGGAGTCCACAACAATGCTGGTTTTAATGCATAGAATTCTTGTTGATTTTATTTAAAGTATATTGCCACATTGGCCTCAAGCAGTGAAGATGGAGAGAATCAGACTGATTCAAGAAGGGAGTATAATCCAAGAGAAGAGGAAAGAGGCCACCACTGCCACAACTACCACCCCCAGAATGTCTCTCCTACTGGCCTTTATTGATACTCTCCACCTCTCAGGCAGTTCCTCCTTTCCATCTGACATGGATCCTCAGGAACTGAGACCTGTAAAATGGTCAGATGTGGTTGCTGAGCATGAGGAGAGGTGTGTGATTCTCAGCAAGACACTTGATGAGGACCCAAGCTTGGACAGTAGGTTACTAATTCCTTTGAAGGAAAAGATTGAAGATGGATATTTTGGGCAAAGTTGATATTTTCTGAAATTCATTCATCCTTGACATTAAAATAATACATTGAAACTAATAGAATGCTAGAAAATTTATATCCACCCTTCCACTGAAGACAACTAAAAAAGTTAGATAAAAATTGTTTAAATAGTCTGCCTGATGATGTCAAATGACTAGGATGAGTCTCCAAAGATACAGTAATTAGATTTCTCAATTGGAATAATGAAATAGAAACAGTATAAAATGATAAAAATAATAGTCAATTTGAAGTTTATACTTAGAGACAATAGCCTTTAGAAACAAAATAAAATAATTTTCTATTTAAAAAATATTGATAACATTTGCCTTTAGCTGAGATCTACCCCAAAGGATATGAGAAGAAATGTCATTCCTAAAGGAAGCTCAAAAATGCATGAAAGAGAAGGAGCAATGTAAGGAATAAATGTAGTGATGTTATGGTTGATACATTGTGTCAACTTGGGGAGCCTAGAGGTTTGGCTGAGTGACTCAGCAGGAAGCCAGGGTGCTTACTTTGTATATATCCTAAACCTGTGGAAGAGGAGGGCATGGAGATTATGTGAGTGTTATCCCCCCCTGGGTGGGGGTAAGCTGTTTACAATGTAAGGGAGAAAAAGACGCTGCTTGCCCACCATTCCTCTCTTTTGCTCGTTGTTTTTGCTGTGCTCTGCTGCCATGAACATTTGCCCTTTGCCATGTGCCATTCTGCCTCAGAACCAGCCAAGTATGGACTGAAACCTTCACAAACTGTAAGCTAAATAAACCTTTCCTTCCTTCATTTTGGGTGTTGGGTATTTTGTCTCAGCAACAAGAGAAAAGTAACCAAGACAAATGATAAATATAACTTATTTTGACTATATAAACATTTACAATAATATCCCAAGTGGGTTAAGGTATACGAAAGATCACTAGCTACACTTATAACAATAAAGGCGTATAAAAGCGAGAATGAGGAAAAGAATTAAAGAACAATTATGTCTTAAAATACAAAATATAAATTAACATTAAATGTCTTTAAATCATTAACTGTGGTATGCTAGGAATTATAATTGGAAATTGTATTATACGAATACTAACCAAAAGAAAGAGCATACCAGAGAAATATATTCAATGTCAGACAAAGTTTGATTTTAAGAAGAAAAGTATGTAAAGGGCAGTTCCTCATGATAATTTTTTCTATTTTTTCTAAAGATTCTAGTCTAGTTGAAGATGCTAGTCTAGCTAAGTTGACACGTTTAAAAAGATCCCAAGCACCATTAGCAGAGAAGTAGAATTTCCTTAGGCTTCTCCTCTCACTTAAGTGTAGGGGGCTCAGGCCCTGCACACAAAATGGAATTAAGGAGTATGTAATTCATCCGAATATATATAAATTATGGTTTTTGCATCTAAGAATGAAGACTGTATGTATATTTTTAAAAATTGATAGAATAAGAAACAGATGAATTTAGAATTATAGTGGGAAATTTTAACATGCTACCTTCAGCAAATCATGAAAAAATAAAAAAGCAAAAATATCAGTAAGGAGGTACGTGATTTGAATAAATGTGATTGACTATTTTAACTAATTGACCATTTAGAATATTGCAACAAACAGCTGCAGGATGCACATTCCTTTTGTATACCTATGAAGTATTTAGACAAATTTTTCAAAATGAAGGTAATAAAGTATCTTAAATATCTTTCAGGATTCTTAAGACATACAGAATATGACTTTTATCACAGTTCAATGCAGCTAGGAGCCAATAATAAGAAGAAAAACAGAAAATTTTGTGACTTAAAACTAAGAGGTATACTTTTAAATAACATAAGTCAAAAACATCACAGTAAGTGTCAGAAAACGTTTTCATTTAGCTGAAAATGAAAACACAGTGTTTTAAAAATTTGAGTCCAAAATTATCATGAAAATATGGAAATATTTTTGAAATTTGGAAATAAGAAAATATACCAAAATTTATGAAATGTTGCTTTGCCACCTTGGGAGTATACGAGTTTGGATGAATTCATTAGCAAAGAAAAAAGGCTAAAAAATCCATGAGCCAACGTCTCTTTTAAAAAGTTAGGAGAATATCCATCTGAGTAAAAGGAAAGTAGAAGGAAGAAGATAATAAAGGTAAAAGAAAGCTATGAGAAAATAACAGTGGCCAATAAAAATCAAATTGGCTTCCTGAAAAATCTAACAAAATAAATAAATATCAAGCAAGAGTATCCAGAAAAGAAAGAAGGCCCAAAAAAATCAATATAAAAAAATGACCAAGAAAAAGCACATTCAACTGTGGGCTGTACACCTTGGAGTCTGTCATACTATTCTGACTTGGTATATATTTGGGATTTTCTGAAAGAGAAAGAGAGAATTTATCAAAATATTAAAGATAATGGATGATCGTATGCCTTGGCCTTTTGTCCTAATATACCAACTGCTTTGGATTCAAACTATTACTTCTAGTTCTTGACGTAAAATAACACAGGATGGATGGGTTCGTTTCACCTTCTGCCACTCTTCGGTAGTGGGGTATGAGATGTGTGCTGCCTCACCCATGCGCACCCTAAGGGGACATAGCACATCCAGCACCTCCCTTCACTCACAAGAGAGGTGCTCAAAGGTTCAGGGGGTGCAGTCAGACAGGAAGCAGCAGCGCGAGTGGACACCAGCCTCCGATGAAGCTCAACTGTCCCCTGTCCCATCAACTCCATGGTGCTCAGTGCCATAACTGAGGCTGTGCCGTGAGGTGCAGGAAGTCTGCTGATGGACAAGTCT
Source organism: Dinomys branickii (assembly GCA_004027595.1). Lineage (NCBI taxonomy): Eukaryota > Metazoa > Chordata > Mammalia > Rodentia > Dinomyidae > Dinomys > Dinomys branickii. The sequence continues at coordinate 3,857 of PVLD010019852.1, forward strand.
GCAACAAAGGTCCGAAGCTAGGACAATGACGAACGCACGTGGAAATCAGCTGTGCATCCTGCCTGGCGCAATTTGTACAGTAGAAAGCTCTAAACTACTGCTTTATTGTCGTGTGATTTATTGAATGGAGTAAAATTTACCCTTGGGATGGTTTTGCACTGTTTACTGATGCTTTTGATTTTCTATTAAATATTTCTGAATGACAAAAACAGTAAAAATTGAACACTGAATTTCAGTTGCTCAGATGATAAATATGTAAATTGGGCAACATATTTGTTTACTAGTCACAATGTTATTCCTCAGCACACCACAGTCTCACAAAAGGACAGATGGAAAATCTGCTGAAGAAATGTCACATTCTCCCTCAAAGTCAATAGTGTCTGTTCCTGAAGACAAAACTTAGTACAAGCAGCTGCATGAGGTATATGTATATGTCATCTTACGAGGAGGACTTTTTACCCGGATCCCAGGATTGTTCTAAATTAATTCTACTCATATGCTCATACAAACTTTCCATACACAAATAAAAGACGAAGTGACAAGTACAGGTGTGTTGGCCCCATTAGCTTAATAACTTCCTGAACATACAGATATTGTGTTATATTAATGTCATCAGAGGCTTCCAGGTAGAAACTCAGTAATTCGTTAACATTTCAGTCATTTACATTTATGGAGGAACAAATGCTTAGGAGTTCATCCTTTCGCAAGTCAAAATGGGACATTTTTGAGAATGTGACTGTAAATTTAGATTAAAAATTCAACTCTAATGACAAAATTGTTTTGTGGTAAAAATACAAATTTTATTGATAATTTTTGATGTTTGTGTCTTAATCACTGGCTAAGACACACAGTTCATAATTATATCTAAAAAAGATGCTATGTTCTCTCAACTGAAACAAAAGTTGTAGTTGCTGGTATATGTAAATTTTGACAGAGAAATAGAAGAGTTTTTCAAGGAGCCTGATGTTGAAAAACGAACCACAGCAAAATTTAGGGACTAGCATTATGCCCTCGGTGTGCTCCTTCCATCAACCTGCAGAGAAACCCAGGTCTCTGTAGAAAGCTTCCGCAAAGTCCACCCCCAAATCTGACAATAGTTTTGAAGTGCTTTGTAAACAGGACCTTAAAACTTGCTTTTATTTTTCTTAAAATCAATTGGAAACTTTTAATAATTAAAATATTCAACAAGAAGAACAACATAAAACATTTGCTCCTAGAGTTACTAATTGCAATTAGATAACAAAACAGTGAGACAGAAATATCTATTTATTTCTTCAAAAACAACGATGAACAAAGAAATCAACTATGAGAACTCTGAATGTAGAACATTTAACCTTGAAAACATAATTAAGATTTGTGATATTTGAACTTGTCATAAGAATCTTTTGAGGGATCTCCTGTTTCTAATTGGGTAGATTTATATTTTGGATTAGAGTGGAATGAAATTGAAAACAGCCTACAATTTTGTAGCATATAAATTTAGTGAATGCTCAAAAGAATCATAACAACTTATTTGATGAATTTTGCCTTGCAAAAATATTGTTTCAAAGAAATGTACTCTGAATTAAAGCAAAAAGACAGAACATGTAAAAATATTTAGCCTGAAATATTTATACATTTCACTATGAAAAATAATAACATTTATTCCAGGAACTTACTATGAGCTCTGTGGTATTTCAATGTCCTGTAGAAAGAATATGCTCTTAATTAAAAATATTTTAATTTACAGAGAAAAGTCAATTGGAAGTGTTGGCTTCAATTTCAGAAAGATAAAAATGTAATTCTTAAAGAACTTTAATTTTATGAAAAGAGTAAAAATAAAGCAATATTGGAAAAATGATCTCCAGAAAGATAAGACTTGAAGTAACATCAGTGACAAATACAGCCAAAAAACTAAGTGAAATACACATTTACTAAGAATACATCTAAGGTTATTTAGTCTTTAGATTCAATATAAAGAAGGTTTTTTGTTAATAAAAATAGACATGCTATTTTTATTTTATACTTACTCTTATTTTGAAAAATGAATACCCAATAAAAGCACTGTATAATTACCACAAAATAATGAAATCCATTTTAGGTCAATAAATGAACACTTCAGAGATTATATCACTTACGTTATTTGCAGGCCTGTGGAGTGCAGAAACTACCGGGTCCTGATGATATGATCAGGGTTAACTTAAAGAAAATGAAATTTGACATTTACATGAAAAAGGTAGAAAAAAGTCACCTAAAAAAACCACAATTGCTAAAGATCAAAGGAGGAAGAGAAAGATAACTAATTCTATAACTATTACATAAATAAACTTCACCCAAAAGAAATTACAGACCAACAGAGGTTACCAGTGAATTGTAGCAAATATTCACGAGGTAACAATGTCATTTATGTATACACCTTTCCAGAGAACAGAAAAAGTGAAAAACTTCCCATTTTTAATTTATGAGGCCTGAGTAACTTTAACAATGAAATATGACAAGGGTGCTATGAGGAAAAAATTACAGACAAATCTGACTCATAAAACCCCTAAGTGCTATGTGAGCCACACCAATGTTAACACCTAGACCATGGTCAGTGTGGATTCCTGCTAAGAAGGCAGCGTCAGTTCAGAGGTAGAAAATCAATAAGCATAGTTCACTGCATTCAAATAACTTTGGAGAAAATAATTAACTCAGTATTTGCAGAAAAATATTTTTAAAATTAATTATGTTCATGATTTTAAAAAGTACCTAGCCTCCTAGGAATATAAAGAAATGTATTTAATCTGAAGAAGGGTGTCTACAAAAACCCTTCAGGAAACACCTTACTTAGTAACAAATTTTGCAAGCCTTTCCATACCTACTATCACTGCTCTGTACAAAGTCCCAGAAAAAGCTGCCAAATATTAAAAATTAGAAGTATAAGAATTGAAATAAACTTTTAACCACAGATGATATAATTACATGGAAACTCAACATAACCATTCATTTCATTAAAATTGTTAAAGATCAGTATACAAAAAACCCCCATCGCATCCCACTACAGCAAACAGAAATGGTAATTAAACTTTAAATATGCTATTTTATCATTTTCAAAATGTCAGATTTTAATAATATAAAGAAAACCTCTTTTTGCACACATTTACACAGATATAGCCCAAAAATAAAAAACAAAGATTAAAGAATCAACACTGTTACCATGTCCGTTCTCTCCAAATAACATTAATGATCTAGTGTAATTCCTTCCAAAAATCTTGACTTTTTCAAGGGGATAATTTTGTGAATATTGACAAGTTGATTCGAAAATTTATTAACAAAAGTTTAAGAAAAGTGGCTGGGGATATAGCTCAGTGGAATAAGCACTTGCCTAGCAAGCGCAGGGTCCTGAGTTCGATCCCCAGTACCGCAAAAAAAAAAAAAAAAAAAAAGTTTAAGAAAACCACAGTTATTTAAGACCCACTTGAGGAAGAAGCAGATGAGAGGATTTGCTCTCGTGTTTATCAGACATCATGCAGACACACTAAGGAAGACAGTGTGATGTCTCAGGGGTCAACAGCTAGACCAGTGGGGAAGAGAAAAGAGTGCAGATATGCAGACTAGATTTAAGGCAAGATTAGTACTATAAAAACCATGAAAAATGACTTTTTTTGCAAAAATTTTTTCTGTAGCAATTAGATACACATACACATGGAATGAGTGATCTTCTACCTCAGATTATATACAGATACCTATTTCAGGTGGATTGTAGGTCTGCGAAAGCCAAAATAATGAAGTTTCTAACATATAATATTGATGAACATAATGATTACCTGAAGGAGGGAAAGACCTTTTAACCAAACCATAGAAAGCTTACCCTTGAGAGAAACTGTTAATGAATTGGGCTGCATTAAAACTAAAGATTTCTATTACTCAGCACAATGTAGAGTGAGAAAGGTTAGCCACAGAGAAGGGAAAGATGCCACGTGTCTGTAATGTGCAGAATCTATAAAGAAGTCCCACAAACCGAGGGAGCCCATGTGAGCAACAAGAGCCAAAGCCAAATCAAACCTCACAAAACAGGAGATTTAAATGGCCAACGAACATTACAGAAAATTCTCCATTTCATTGTTATAAGGGAAATGCAAACTGAAATCACAATGTAATACCAGTATGGGATACTTGCCAGAATGGATCAGTAGCAATTATTGATGAGGATGTAAAACAAATAGAACTCATTGCTGGTGGAATTGCAAAGCATCAATGATTCTAGAAAACTGGCAGTATAGTTGGACACACACACACAACTCTGCTACAGCAGCGCCACTACAACACTAATGGAGGCGTGCGCAAAAATAGATATTGTTTATCACAGCTCCTGACTGAGAACTGTCCAAGTGTCCAGCAATGGTGTGTTTGTCCCAGAGAAACCCACCATTGTAAGCAAATGAGCAACAGCTATACACACAGCATTCATGAACTCATAAATATATGTGGAGTGGAAAACTCAGACACAAAAAATATATACTATGCAAGCATTGTATATATGGGTGTGTGTGTGTAAACACATGTATATATAATTGCATATACAAACAAGGCCAAACTAAACTGTTGTAGCAGTTAGGTCATTCATAGAAGAAGTACAGTTTCTAGATTACAGAGAATATCTCAAGGTTCCTTAAAGGAACTCAGAAGAAAATCAGTGTTCTCAGCCACTGCATACGAACACTCTTCATTTTGATAAAATCTAAGGTGGACATACAGCTCTCTCCATTAGATGAATTGTACATGTGTGGGCAACTGACTTAGGAAAAGAAGATTATTTTTGTGCCATAGTGCAAGGATCTGGATCTTGATTTTATGATTCTACTGTGAGGCTTTAGCAAATTGCTTGCCTTTTCTTTCTCTAGATTTATCTGTAAAACAGGAATGATACATTTACCTGACAGGAGAAGACAAGGATGGATTTATTTATGCATTGAATTAAATTATACAATGTAAGCATAAAGACCATGTATTTATTAGGCCCTCAGTCAGTGGATGATAAAACCAAACTTACATGTTTTAACTTTAGGTTTTTAAGTTTGTGAAAGGAAGATAACAGTCTCTGAAAAGATTACGCTTCACGTACTATGTGAGCCAATTTACATATTTCATTTTGATCTATGAAATAACACATGGGTATGGTGCCATGCACCTCACATCCCAGCACTCCGGGAGGCTGAAGCAGGAGGATAGCAAGTTGGAGCCCAAAGTGGGTAATTTAGTGACTTAGCAAGACCCTATCTCAAAATGAAAAATCAAACAAGGGCTGGAGATATAGTACCGTGCAGAGGCCCTGGATTCAATCACCAGTAATACAAACAAAACAACAATAAAAAACCTACTGATGAAAGATAATCCCTAATTTATTATTTTGGAGAAACACAGGGTAGTATGGCAGGTTAAATCAGGAGCATCCTGTCACAGGAGAGTAGTAGGAGAGGTCACATAGGTTGTCCAAGGTCTAATAGTCAGTGTTAAGGTTATGAATAATAAGAATGTCACACATCCAGAAGAGAAGCTTAATAAATCTATCTGTCCATGTCAACTATAAAGTACCCCCCATCACCTGCCCTTTTCAGGCTTAGAAGAATTCTGACTCCGCTTCTTCCCTTGGTCTTACGTTTCTTAGCTAATCAGTGTCTAAGTAGCTGACTCTTCCTAACCCTCAGTTATTTCTTATGGATCCAAGTCCACAACTGGACAGATAGGCAGGGGATGGAGTGGATAGAAGGAAGCTATCTGTGGTGGCTCTTTATGCCTCCCCCTCGGGAGAAGGACATTTGCATCTTCACACCACTGGAGAGACACTGGGCTTTAACTCATGGGTCACCACCAGCAGCAGCCCTCCCTCCTGTACTTTGTGTTGTTAGGGGATTGATTTAAATTAACCTTTAAGTCCAACTGAAAGCTTGACGAATAATGAGGCACAACTATCTTCAGGACCCCACCAAGGAGCCAAATTAAATGCAACAGAGACCAAGACCAAGAAATAATAGCACGAAGGGTCTTCTTTGCTTTATTGAGAAAAGCAAATGCTTCCATGAGAAGAACGGGATGCAAGCTAGAGGGAAAGCTTCTATAAAGTACACACACTGTCACAGTGGTGGCACAAAGGGAAACCAGACTGCTGTCCACTCCTTGGTGGAGGTTGCCCTCCAAAGAGGATGAAGATTTTCTTCTGGAAGAAGAGAAAGGAGCACACCTATCTCTCAAGCATAACCCTAGGGGGCACTGACCCAAAATTACAAAAATGAGTGAGCTGAGTTTTCTTCTTAAAGTTCCTAAAATTTCTAAGCATGAAAGTGTAATTTGTCAACCTCTCAAGCTGAAATTCTCTGCAAAATAGCTTAAAACCTGTAATTTATCACCCAAATCATACAATTAATTTTTAATTAAAATAATTGGCAATGCTGTCTTCTTGATATAGCTGTTGATGTTGGGGCCTACACAGTCGCTGTTCCTAGTTTTGCCACATCATAATTGCAGTCTATATAGATATTCAAGGAGTTGAAACAAATCTGACCCCCCCAAACAGACATCCTCAAAACAAATAGATCGGTAGATGATTGCTCGTTTCACTAAAATTCTTGTTTTTCTAAAGCATTCACCGTAGGATTTCTTTTTGAAATAGCAGTTTTCTGGTATAAAGTATGACTCAAAATTTTTTTATATGAGGGACTCATATCAAGTGAAATATCAGGTCAGTTCAGGGGGGATTTGGACAGTATTTTGATGTTCTGGCTGTGATCCACTTCAGTTGCTTTAGAGAAATTCCTAAAGTCAGTCAGAGCTCAGGTGGACTCCAGAGGCTCTTTGGAGGAAGGGCAGTTTGAGACAAGGGGGAAGTGTTTGGTTTGTTCCCAGAACCAAAAGAAAAGATAATTCAAAGGTTTGATTTCTTTCAGATTTGAGTCTGCTAATGGAATTCTTCCTGCTCTTTAGCTCCTACTTTAATTTTAGCAAAAATTCTTGATTTACATGTAATTTTTCATAAAAATTTCTTTGCCTAAAACCTAAAACAAGGCAAATCTGAAATGCAAATGGATTCTACTACCCTCTTAAAAGAAGCCTATAAGAAATACATTTTCAGTGATATTACATATACAGTGAGCACTACACTTGATCTTTTTCTCCCAACTGTACCACTTAAACACTTCAAATGTTAACCCATCATTTCTACTTCCAATTATTTTCCATGTTTGGGGAGGGTTTTTTTCTAAGTCATGTTTAACATCATGTCCTTTCTGCAAGTGGAAATTAAATTTGAACATAATGCATTTTTTAAAAACCCTGAACTATTTCTGAGTACATTATGGAAAAAACTAACTTTGTTCTCTGCCCAGTCCAATACCACAGATGCTCTCACTCTACTTTCCGGTCTTTTAAAAATATTCCTGTTTCCCCTTTAAGCGGCAACTCTGGAGGACAACTTACATGCTTTATTTATGTTTTTCTTCTTTAAATCTTCATGTTGCACCTAAAAGTGGCTCAGGCAAATTTTTACTGAATTACATTATTTCTGCAATGTTTTGTGGATATTGAAACGTTGATAGCATTACTTTAAAATTTCTAAGAGCCATTCACAATAAGGAAAAGATCAATAGTGGCTGTGACTATTGCTCTGGCTTTGAAAAGTGTTTTGGATAACACGGTGATCAGACAAGAACATGTGAGTCTTTACTACTCTCTCCCGTGCACTGATGAACTTTAATTTCTCATTATCAGTTTCTTGTCTCTTCTCTCAAAATTACTTTAAGGACACATAGTTGTATTTGGCCTAACTCTTCCCACACAGAATTCTTCTATTTATCTAGCAATCACTTCATTAAATAGAAATAAAATCTCTAATTTACATATCACTTTACGCTGTAATACACAGATATATATTCTACCATGTGATTCTCAAACAAGCCTCTTGAAACAAGATAATTATTGTTGAATCCATTATTTGTGTGGAAGCTGGGCTCATGAGAAGCCAGAAAGTCAGAGTTCCAACTAGGTCTTCTGTCCCCATATTCGCGTTCCTTCCCCTGAACCAGGAGACATCACATTGTAGTAACTTTTCCCTCCAGCTTTGCTCTGGAAACCTCAGGAAAGCACTTGTGCGCTCAGGTTTCCTGGTCTCCATCATCTCTCTCTTTCTTGACCAGATCCCTGAACACTTTACCCTTTGCAGATTTTGACCTCTGAGAGTCTTTGGACTTACATAATGTATTTGTTCTTCCCAGGGTAACCAAGTAAAATATAATAAATACAAGGAACAACAGAGTGGGCAAACACAATTATGTATTAGCCTATTAAATCATCTCTTCCCAAGAACAATGGTTCACAGAAAGTGGAGATGGAAAAGACCTGTGAGGTCATCTTATCCACCCCCAGGCCAGAGCAGGTTCAAGCCCAGAACATTCAAGGCCAGATTGTCTTGTAGTTTCCAGGCCTGAGTTCTGATGCTGTACAGATTGTATCTGCTATTGGAATCTGCTTTGAAACTGCAAAGTGATCTCAAGCTTGGAGGTTAGCCAGGGCCCTAGGGCCACGTTGCTCTGTGTGTCTGTAATTGTTCAGTCCCCTGTAGTGCTGCGCTGATTGTAGGTGACTAGCTAAGAATGAAAACCCAAACCAGTGAAGAGCACATAAACTCAAATCCTTCCTGAAGGCAGACATGACCAATGGCAATGTGATGATACATATACAGAGTTTAAGTGACTAGGAGATTTGCCAGAACTAATGCCATGTATCTCTCTATTATTTCCTAATTAATCTTGTGGTCAAGCAGGCAGCCAGCTGGAGTGCTGGAAGTTGTTGGACGTCCTCGAGTGTCCCTCAAAACACCATTTCTTGAAAAGCAGTGTTAACACACTGAAGCATCCTTTACACGGTCCTTCATTCTTTAATCTTGTTCTTGTGTTAAAGGAGACTTCGCTCTGTTCTTTAAAACATTGCATGAAGAAAAGTGACACATGTTTTTAAAGTATAAGGAAAAGAATATTTAGGCTCAGAGATTTAAAAAATGTAACAATAACCAAGCTTGAATCAAATCACTCACCAGGAGCATTTTCTACTTCTATAAAATAAGGGCAAACACCATACTGCCTCTAAGATGTTTTCTGTTTCTCAAATTTATTAAAGAGCTCAAAATAAGTTTTTATTTTAAGCAAAGCATGTGAAAAAAATGACTCTCCCTTTTCTCTCATATGCTGAGGTCCCCAACCTGACCCACAAAGAGACCCTGAGGTTTTGAGTGAACTCCCTTTAACGTGAGGCCTTCGGAGCAAAGTTACGTCAGCACGTTCTATGGTGTGAGACACGGCAAAACAAACAGTGCGCTTAGCAAAGAAGGATGGCTGGATAAACTGAGTGCCTGCAGGGCCTGGCAGAGCTGGATTCCCAGAAGCAGAGCTTCCTGCCTCCTTCTCCCGCTCTGCCTTCCTGTTCCAACCCCAGGGAGCCTACTTTGGACCTCTTTTGAGAAACGCTTTTCCCATCACACCCCGGAGTGCTTAGAAAACTCCTAGTCTAAATGCCTGTTTTAACTGTGGCTTCAGTAGCAATAAGTACTTGCCTGTTCAATTAACTTATCTCTAGCCAAAATTTATTTCTGTCATATGTTTAAACTCAGATTCACTTGAGGGTGAGTTCTGATTGCTCAACCCTCTTCCATTGCTTCTTTCACCCCTGCATGGGTCCTCCTGGGAATTGCTCCGGTGCTCCCTGAGGACAAGCAGCCACTCCATTCCCAGCATTGTGTCATCGTCGCTGTCACTGTTCTCTCCTCTCCCTCCTTCCTGTGGCCTTACTCTCTCCTTTCACCATCTGTCAGAAGGTAAGACAAGACGTCAAACAACCAGCACACCTCAAGGCTGAGGAAATTCTGGATGATTCACTCACTTCAGGTCATACTGAGTCTCTCTCAAATCATCAGATAATGAATACAGTTGGCCTCTCTCTTCCATCATCCATGAAAAACAATCTCATCACTTTCAGGGATTATTCTATGCTGTTGGTTGCCTTTACTAAGATTGAGAATGAAAGAAAAAGGCAAGAATGGAAAAAATGAGTAGATACTTCTTAGTTAATCTTTAAGCAAATTAAAGGAAGCTGAATTCAAAGAACCGCTGCCTCACCCAAGCCCTTGAATTTGTTCGAAAATAAAAAGGGCTGACATAACTGGGTCAGAGCAAACTGGTAAAAGTTCATTGGCAGAACTAAGGCAGTGTCCTTTATGAGAAGTTGGAACACGATAGCATCTGAGTACAGAGAAGGTCCCCCCCACCCCAATCACCAGGTTTACTCAGCGAAGGATGTGGAAGATCTGAGGGAGTGGAAGCTAACAACTGACAACGCAGCAGGAAGAATAAACTCAGAAACCACCTGGTCTGGGCTGCACATGCCCTCAGGAACGTTGTTACATCTGTTACCTTCTGAACAGCACTTATTAAATAAATGTGAAAGTACCCGTCCATGTAGATCAGTGGCAATGGAAACTGAGCCTGACTCTTAGGATTCTTTCTTTATTTGCTGCTTGGATGGACTTGATCCAAAGGATACTTATGGATTAGGACTAAGAAAATGAGGTTTGGGAATATTTTTTCTTGCTTTTTAAAAAATATCAGCTATTCAATTTAAATATAACCATGCACTGCAGTATGACTTGCGGTCAGCGATAGGCTGCACATATGATGGTGATGCCCTGCGATTGTTTTGCCTAGTGATGTCACAGCTTCTTCATGTAGGTACACTCTGACGTTTGCGTGAAGATGACACCCCTAACAATCCATTTCTCTGTACCCCCATTAGGCAATGCATAACTGTGTTTGAATAGCAGAGAAAAATCACATAATCCCTAGCCATACACACACACATACACACACACACACACAGGTTGATTGTGCTGTACTTGCCGTTCAAAGGGTGGCCACTGGACCAGATGCTTACATCTCACTTTGCAACCTGTTAGAAATGCACACTCTTGAGCTCTCAGACCCACAAGCTCAGAACCTCCCAGCCTGAGAAGCTGAGAAGTGCTACTCTGCCTCTACCTGCAAAAGAGACAGAGGAGGCACCATCTGGCACAGAAGAAAGGCAGACAGCTAGAACAAACAGAGGACAATGGAGAGCGTTTCCTTCCAGTTAGAAACACTTAGGAATCAATATAGGTCCTCACACTAGGACTTCCCACCTTACTGTGATTGTTCCACAAAGTGAGTGCATCATGACCCCTTCTTTAACAGAGAAAACAAATTTGAGTTAGGGTTGACTAACTCACAGGAAGAGCCGAGGGCCATGCACATGTCTTAGCCTGCCTGGGAAGGGCTCACTTGGGCTAGAGCTGACCAGGTGAACATCTGGTGCCCATGGTGCCCATGCTTAAGTTGCAAGCACAGCTTTGGGTTTTCTGGGAGCTGTGCTTTGATCACTGAAGACCCACCAGGTTGAGGGTCCAAGGCCATTTGTAAGCCAGAGCTAGAGCATGGGTCCTTCTGTTCTGTGGCTGTGATGCTATGAGGGAGCACAGAGAACCTCTGGCTCTGCATGCAGTCAAACGGGGACTCAAGGGTGTGGCCCTAGGCCCAGGGTTGTGCTCCTTCCTCAGGGCCCATCTCTCAAGGCCTGGTGTGAGCTCAGTAAAGGCTGCCCAGTGGATGACCTTGATTCTCACAGAGGGCTGTAATCCTAGCTCACCCCAGGGTGACTTCTGACTGAAGCCTGGGACTGTTCCAGCCAGTATGTCCAGCCACCTCCTCCTTGCATGTCTCCTCCCACAGACTTTAGAGAGCATTTTCCTAGCCCTAGTTTCAGCTAATATCAGGCAGACCACTCCTTCTTTAAAGAATTGTAAAGGGGCCCTGGTGCGGTGGTGCATACCTGTAATCTCAGCACTCTGGGAGCTGAGGCAGGAGGATCACCAGGTCAAGCTCAGGCTGCGTAACTCAGTGACTTAGCAAGACCCTACCTCAAAATGAAAAATAAAAAGGGTTGGGGATGTAGCTCAGTAAAGGCCCTGGATTCAATTCCCAGTGCTGAAAAAGAAAATGTAAAGTAGGACAATAGTTACCAACATTTTTGCAGTTTTTAAGTCAAGCCTGAATTGGTTATTACCATCCTAGAAACTATATCTCAAATTCAAATGCTTTTCTGCAGCAGTATCCTGATGGTCACACACAACTGCAAAAAACAGCAAGAGCTGTACCTTAGTCAATGTAACTTCATCTCACACTATGGTACGCTCTCCAATTAACACTGTTTTCTAAAGATAAAACAGACCTTCAGCATAATTAAGCAAAAATGCACATTTTTCTCCAGTTGTTAATTGAAATAATAACACACAATTTAGTGTAAAATGAAAAAGAACCTCCACTTGGTATCTTTTTCACCAAATAGTTTTCAATTGCTGTTTAACTTAATTACTTTATTTCCATAGAAACAAAACTTACCACAAGTCTTTCCTTAAAGTCAAAATCGCCTTCCAGGGATACAGGGCTTCAGTAGCATGTTTAAGCTTATTCGGAGCTTGGCAGGCTGCTCTCTTCTGCTTGTGACAACAGCTACATGCAGGCCATCCTGGGAATCTTGTGGCAGCCCAGGTACCCTAAGTGCTCCCTCCTGCTCCTGCTCCTGCTCCTGCTAGGGCAGTGCCAGTGAGGGAAGGACCCTCTAGCATACAGTGAAAGCTCCCTGTCCACATTCTCCCACATGCCAGGGGACAAGACTTTCCTCACAACACCAAGCATCCTGATGCTTACTTTTTCTGCCAAGACTTGGCCATAACTTTGAGATTTTCCCCAGAATTAGTTTCTATACCAATGTCAGTGGGCCTGCAAACGTTGCTTGCCTTTTCAAAATCTTCAGAGATTTGCTGTTAACAGAAGAAGTCAGACCATTTCCCCCCAGAAACATTTTCAGTTTTTATATCTCAACCTATACAGTAGTTTTCCCACAGGATGACAAAATGCATTTGTTTGAAGATGTCTTTGTTGGCAGTGCACATGGAGATGGCAAATTACAGGGAAATTGTGTGTGTGTGTGTGTGTGTGTGTGTGTGTGTGTGTTTTACTCTATTTCAACATAATTACTTGCTTGTAAAATAGATGAGAGGAAAAAATTCAGGAGGATGTTTTCAAGATCAGAAGAGTTCAGAAGTAGGATCAGGGTCATCATCCGGCCTGAAGGTACAAGTTCTCCACCTCTAGATGGGCTCTGCAGTCTACTGCCATGCCTCAAAGTCTGACACTACAAAAAGCGTGTTACCAAATTGGGCAAATTACTTATCTGTGCCTTGATTTTCCCATCAGGATCATAAAAGAACTTACTTATTAGTGATGTGAAGATTGAATGACTTAATATGCAGAAGACACCTAGAAATACCTGGCATACAGCAAGCACCATGTAAATAATTATTATTCTTAGTTGTAGGTACCAGGAAGCAAGAATAAAACAATTTTCCTAACACATTCAGTGTTATATACTTAACTTCACCATAATTTCATTACATAACTTATTATTATAATTTTTAAGCTAACATCCTTGCCCTCAAGTAGTTTAAAGCATTTCACATTATCTTCCCAGGAGTTATTCAGGAAATATATAAATACGTCCTTTCCGAAACAAGGATGGAAATAACTAATTTAATTACAGGGGAAGCAAAGTCCTCTGCCCACCTCTTCTGATGCCTAGCTAATGTCCTCTTGATGAACATGCACTTCTTTGTTCAAATTGGTTCAAATTCTTTTTGACCTTGGAAGATCTGAGAACCTCTGGCTTCTACTTTCCTGTTCTTGGGGCTTGTCCCTCAGTAAACAATTCCACTGTTGGAAATCCCCTAAGAGATTTTAAAAGAAATGATAGAGGCTTGTGTGGTTAATAAGACCCGAATCAACCCATACTGCAGACACAAGATTCAGGCATAGTCTGTTATTCACTTTTAGCCCCAGTAAAGTGGCTGGAGCTCAGGTAACTGGGAGCACAGCGTACAGCTGAAAAAGGAAATCTTGGAGAAGCAAAGAGTGAAGAAGTTCAGCGTCTTCTAAGAAAATTAACAGGATGGAAAAAGAGAGAAAATGTCTTTACTCTCTCTGGAGAGTCTTAGTTTACTGGAAAAACTGAATTCCTGGGCTGCCTTGTGCCTGGGCTGTCTTGGGCCTCAGGCTTCCTCCCTAGGCAATTGACATCAGCTGCACAATCCACATGCCACAGAGTCAACCCTAGCAAATGGGTGATTTTCACTAGCAGTTACTGCCCCTTTCAGAGCCTCACAAACTGGTGATTCTGCGAACTCTATTCAAGCTTTTGCCTTAATAAATGGAGCTGAATATCCCAAAGAACATGCTTCTAAAAGAGATCTGGGTGGTGGTGGTTTGGGTTTCTCTTGTTTTTGTTTTCATTTTCTGTGACTTTTTGCTTCTGGCTCAGTGAAGAGCATATGAGAAAGAAGCGGAAGGTGAATGGAAAGGAAGGGAGAGGAGGATGCAGCTGGGGGAACATTCCTATTCCTAGGAATTGGTCCAATTAACATTCAGGGTGGAGCCTTTGCTTGTTTCTCATTTAATCCAAATCCATCTTATTGCAATATTACATATATACATTGCAATATTATATATATATATATATATATATATAATTGCACTTTGTAATCAGGCCCTTGGGCAAAGAGTGAGGCATGAACCCCACTTGGTTCCTGCCTTGGTTCTGCCTGCAGTGCTGGGCCAGAGTGAGCTTAGCCTATGCAAACACCACCATAGAGGTGGAAGTGCATGTCTCCCTGGCTGCAAGTTGGCTGTCGCCACCCGTGTAGACCAGCACCCTAGGTTTGGACTCACTCAAACACCTCCCAGTATTTTTCACATGTTTTGGGCTCAGCAGAACCCTAAAATGTATTTGGCTTGCGCTTTCTCCTCCATGTACAAACCCCTATGTGTTTCCAGGGAAATTTAATCCACATGTTTCTGATACATTTACACTTAACTCATCAAAATATTGTTTTGTGAAAACCACTGAATGTCCAGGGCTCTTCAGGAGTTCTTTTAATGGAACTTAGAAATTTTTTTTCTTAGAAACAGGAAGTCCCATTTGTGCCAAAAATTAAAAAGAACTTGGACCTCAGAAATAAAAATGGCATTCTATCTGGAGCTCCAAATCCACTGGTTTCCAGGAGGTTCTAAACTCAGTCAACCATCCTGTGTTTTGCAAGCAGAAGACCTACACAGAGAAGCCTGCTAGGGGCCCCACGTTCCACCCACGTCTGCCCTGCTGTACAGGAGATCTAAAATGTGCTCAGCAAGGGAATATGGTGGCTACATTGCACATCGAAGAAAACCTTAAATGCTCCAGTAGGACCATCATACCTGTGCAGGAGGATCTCAGGTTCCTCTGTGTCTCTGGGTAGATTTGGCTGTTTCAAGTGGTGGGTAAATCATAGGCTCCTGAGAACTCCTACATTCTTACTTTTTAAAAATAGAAAGCAAGAGGTTTGGGCAAAAGGTGTTTTGTTGCTACAGAACCCACAGTGAAATTCAGGCCAGGAGATTCAGTCATAAAACCAGGGGTTTATAGCTGCATGGGGGGGCAAGGCTTTTCCTGGAGGACTATAATTACCATGACTTCTCAGGGTCTCGCCAAGGGCCCTGCTCCCCGGCCCTATCCTCCTGTGCTCTTGCTGAAGCCTTTGTCTTCCTGCTCTGGTCTCTAACTTAAGCCCATTAGGGACAAGCTGAGTCATCTGATTCCTCCCAGCTCTCATCTATCTTCTGCCAACACTGTACTTTGAGAATCTCATAAAAGCTACCTTCCTGTTACTGCCTTGACACGATTTTCTGCAGCCACTCAAAATTAAATACATTTCATAAGGGTATAATATTACCATGCTTTCCTTTTCAGTTCTGGGGAAATCCCAGCTACTCTCCTCTTGGGCCCAGAGAGTTATGGTCATGCCCTCTTCTTTAGGGTTGGCTTCTCTACCCAGTGCCTTGACAAAGAATCCTCACTGTTGTCCTACTGCATCCTCCTATTTATGGGAAACTCATGAGAGGTACACGGAGTCCTGACTGAGACAGCTGCGGGCTGGGAATGGGAACCCCACAGTCTCTTGAGCTCACCCTGCTGGGCCATCCTGTTGCATCAGGTCAGGCTTCCCAGGCAGCAGAGGACTGTCCTCCATCCTTAGAGTACACAGTGTGGCCTGTGTGTCTTATAACAAAGAGTAGCTTTCTCGCCCCACAGAAATTATCATTATTGTGCATTATCAACAGGGCGCTTCTCCAGCCTGCCCCATACCCCAACCCTGGAACACTCTGGAACACTCTGAAGATAACTGCAGTGTTCCGTGGGGCACTCGTTTGGGGAAGTGTGTGTATATGCAATGCTCCACACATCCATCCACACGTGTGCGGAAATGTGTAGGCTGTGATAAATCAAGACTGAAGAAGCTGCAGGCTGAGAAGGCAGCCCTAGAAATGGGCAGCTGAAGAAAGTGCTCAGTCTGCTCTCCTGGCTTCATCCCCCGTGCGCAAGGCCCCCGTCACTGCACAGGGAGAGGAAAGGCCCTGTCTAGGACTCAAGGCACCTTCCTGTTTGCTTGGCTGCATTTGCACCATCTCTCTGAAAAATCAACTGTCTCCCCTTTCAGCCTCCCCCAGGGGAGGCTCTGGCACTGCATGGAAGTACTGTGTACAGGATCTGTGACATGAAAAAAATCCCCAGGAGCACAGTATTGGCCCAAACTACTTTCTGTTAACCCTGGGTCTGCACTTCTGATTTGAAAGCAGGAAAAAAGAAATGCCATATTGTTTCCTCTTGACTTCTCTTACCTTGCTTGGCATGAACTGACCAGCTCAGACCACCTATAACGCAGCACTGCCTGGGAAGAAAAGGCTCTCTGAGGAGAGCATCCAGAATCTGTGAAGCAAGAATGCCCTCTAATGGAAATGCAAAGGACAGCACATAACTCCTTTAGCCTGCCTGGTGCGTGGTGTCAATCTAACCGGCAACTACAATCTGCTCCAGATTGTAGGTCATGATCTCCAGAGTTAACTCTTCTTTTGCACATGATTCTGAAAGGATTGAACACACCGAGTGACTGTTACCTCTACGCCTCAGCCTGGGCCTTGTAAAGTATATACTGACAGAATTCAGTTGTTTGGATCCTCTAGAAATCCAGCCCCTTTCCCCTGCAAACTGTCCAAGAAGCAACAGGAGATGTTCTCTAGTTGGCCTAAAGGTGAAGATACAGAGACAGTCCCTTCCATTGCCTTCTCTTACATCTTTACTTAAATTTTCTCCCTCACTTATGTTTAAGCTTTCTGTGCCTAATTTTTTCAAGTTTCAAGATGGAGTACCCAATTCTTTCAGACTTACTTTCATCGAAGAAGTCTCTCTTTTCTTTCCTAAAGGCATGTGTTTGCCATTTAGCCCATTTCGCTTGGCACGGAGCACTCCCGGAGCCCTCTTGGTGATGCAGTGTCGCAGGCTAAGAGTCCAAACATAGCTGTGTCAGATGGCACAGGAGGGTTCTGTTCAGACTTGCTGACTGCACTTACTGAGAAAAACCCACATAGGCATTTTCCAGAAACACTGGTGATTAGCTTAAATTGAACCTGGGATAAGGCTGAGCTCTCTGGGTATTACATATCTGTTTCCTCCGTTGGTCAATTAAGTAGTTAATACTAAGTGGTGCAGAGGCGGCAGACTTGGCACTCCAGAGCCCACGTCTTGAAACCTTTTGCACCAAGTTATCTGGCCATGCTGACGGCTCATGTAGGAGCCAGGATTCAGCTGAGGAAGGACTTAATCTACGTACCACCCAAGCAGCATCCCAGACTCCATGACAGAGTGGAACTTCAGACCAGGGACTTCCAAGGGCGGAGATTTTTTAGATAAAAGCTGCACAAATTGGTGTTGGCAATTTAATGTCATTAGAAACAAACCACAGAGGCAGACACTGCTACTTGTTTCTCTCCTCTCGGGTGGAAAATTGTTGTCAGGCTTATAGGTTGGGTATGCAATTGAATTCAGACTAGATGGATCCAACCTGGTCCGGCAGAAGCACCTCTTCTACTCCCAGATTTATGGAGAAAGGATTCTTAGAAAAGTAAACTGTCTAGGCCTGGGGATATAGCTCAGTGGAATAAGCGCCTGCCTAGCAAGTGCAAGGTCCTGAGTTTGATCCCCAGTACCACAAAAAAAAAAAAAGAAAAAGAATATACCAGAAAAGTAAACTGTCTATCCAGCAAGACACACAGCGATCTCTTGCCCAAAGGTCTCAAGTATCGCATGCCAATTTGCCTTGGGTGAGATCAGGCAGTCAGCCTTTGTATCTGCATGTTCTGGATCTGCAGTCAAGCAATTATGCATCAAAAATAACATAAAAATTGTGTCTGTATCAGATTTTTCTTGTCATCATTCACTAGATAATACAGTATGGCAACTATTTCCATAACACATTATTTTAGGATTTGTATGTAGAGATTTAAGTATATGGGACAATGTGTATGGGCTGTATTAATACTGTATCATTTATGTCAAGCACCAGACAACCATAGAATCTGACATGGGATCGGGGGAGGAGTGACCTGGAATAAATCAACAGACACTGAGGGGCAGCTAAATATAGTGGAACCCAGTTACTCAACACTGAGTGTACACAGACAAAAGACGGGAGTGGATCTGCTTCCCTGGCACTAACTTGGCGGTCTTCGCTCAACTCATTTCCTGTTCTGTGCTCTGTTCTCCCATCTCTATAGTGAAAGCAATAACTTCAACTCGTAAAGGACTGAGTGACTAAGGAGACTGAAAATCTCCAAGGGAACAGACTGCTGTATTTGGTTGGTCACTGTGCTCTGGTTTGGAAAATGCAGCACCTGGGTTGATAGTCAGCATCCATCATGCTACAGTTTTGTCTGTGTTGCTGATTATACACAGCAGGGAAGCTGCTGACAGACCTCGTGCCCCCCCCCGATTTTGTCATAAGTTAAGTCGCCTCTTTCTTCTGATGGAAATCAGTGTCCCTCTAAAGATAAGTTCAAGATTAAACTTATTTACTTTTCACTGAAGTACTTTTGTTTAAACTTTTTGATGGAGAAGACCCTACCTAAAGTTCCACTTTTATTTCCAAGCAATTTTTTAGCAAAATACATCCTCTGAAATAATTATTAAAAGGAAGTTCAAGTAGCCATGGCTGATCCAACACTATGTTCTTTTTAGTACATTTTGAGGTGGCTCAGCTCTTTGCCCCAAAATCTCATCTTAATGGTATATGCAATTCCTCCCTTCACACCATATTCTGCCCCATTCAGTGTTGGGCTCTTCCTATGGGATGAACTGTAAATAGATGGGGCAGGGTAACACCCTAAGCAGCTGAGGAAACTTGTGGAATGTTAAGAACCCATTTGGCAGAGATTAACTGGAACTTCGCTGATTGCTCTGCAGGGATCCCTGCTTTCCAATAGCACCGGGCCGGGAGCTGCAGCCCACTCTGAAGAGGATTTCGAGGTATCAGCAATGACTAAATGAAGGCTTCATTCTGGCCAAGATGCAGCGCCCAACGTCGGGGCAGTGCAGACGGAGGTGCTGCAGGTCAGGGGCGCAGGTGGATGGGCTGAAGTCCCTGTGCGTTCAGAGAAACTCTCAAAAGAACACGTGGCTGGCCCGGCCTCAGGCCCAGAAAGACCTAGGTGGCAGCACCCTTGCGTGACCTCTGCCCAAAGCTGACTCCGTCTGCTCCAACCAAATGTTACTTATCCTTCCTCTTTAGGACCAACATATAGTCGCTCACCAACTCCCAAAGGTCTGGAATTAATCAAACTTCAGAGAGAGGAGAATGTCTCTCAGAGGTAGTACCTGTGACTGTCTAGAAGCTTACCCTTGGGAGCCCTCCAGTGGCCACTGGAAAAACTGAACTCTGGTCACTGGGCCCCCTTGAGAACAACCCGCATCACAGAATTCGCTATGAATTTTTCTCAATCATGTGACAGCACCTCAGATGACACTGAGAAGTATCTTGAAAAGGAGGAAAGAGTCCTGCTGCCCTAAGGAAGCAGGTCACAGCAGAGGACAGAAAGCTGGAGCTGACATTGGCAGTCAGAATTCATCTCACTTCCTCTACCAAGCGCAGCACGTGGGCCCTTCTGCCTTCCCCACCCACTGAGCTTCTAGCTCAGCTTCCACCAAAGCTCGGGTGGGATGCTTCGCAGTGTGGGGGTGGGCTGACCTCACAAACGGGAAGGAGGTTAGTTCTGCCTGTCTTTCCCACCATCGTCATCTGTAGCTGTACAACCGCCTTTGGGCCCGAGCAAGAACAGAATCTTTTGTTAGTTGCTCACTTCAGGGATGAAATGGTTCCTTTACAATTTATTTGATGACTGACTCTTCCCACTTCTTTGAAGCTACTAATGATCTCCACCTGGTACATGGCCAGCACCAGGTAGATCGTGGTATCCAACTACCTTTATGAGAAATATTTCCTTGGCACCTGTTGTGCATATCATTTAGGAGTCACCTGCATCCCTCCCCCCATCCCCCTACCCTTTTTATCCCTCTCTCCTTCCAAAACTATTTAAATGAAATTTTTTTCTTACCTAGGAAACTAACAATTGGATCCATAATGATTACAATTAACCTTCTGCCATGAAGGATGAAATACTTCCATTCACCAAAAATCCCTTACTTTACATGTATCACAAGATGTACTAGGATTTTATTAAAGTCAAAATTATGGCTCCAACAATTACAGTTCCAAAGTGCTTTCTACTGCTCCCTAGTGAGGGCGAGGTGCGAAGATGAGGCTGCTCTGAAGGTGCTAGGGAGGAGGAATGTGGCACAGAGGACCGCCTTGATGGAAAGTTGGCAGCTGGGTAGAAGTCGCGGAGAGATACGAAGAGGGTTGAAGGCAGCCGCGCAGGGGCACCAAGGCCCACACTGCACATTAGTATTTCAGGCTGCAGACTTTGATTTAAACTCTCTGGGTGAGTACCAGGCCTGGAGGGATGAAAAACCGAGATGTGAGTGAGATGCGGTTCCGCCCGGATGCTGCAGCATCCGGGTGCCTTGTTTATATGTGGCTGACTGTGTTTTCCAAAGATGCTCAAAACAGTATTTCTCTCCCACTTACTCTTCCACAGTGTGACCCCCAGCCCGCATCAGAAGTGCAGTCTCCTTCTCCTCCCCGAGTGTGGACAGGCTCACGATCACTGCCAGGATAAGAGCTCATTGAAGTGATGCTGCACACTTCCAAGCCACTTCCCTCTTGGTTGCTAGGAGTCCTGCCAGGGGAGACTTAAATTCCAGTGTAAGACACTGGTTGCCAGACTGGCACCCTGAAAAGGTGAACCACCGGCCAGGTGAGTGAGCCAGCTTGGATGTCAAGCCCAGTGCAGCTGTGAGGACAGCGGCCCCAGCCAACTTCTGGCTGCGTCTGCGTGGGTGACCCTCGGTGAGAAGCACCCAGACGAACTCTGCCTAAATCCTCACATCACACATCCACAGTACCAGCAAATGTGTGTTTTGAAGTCGTGTGTTACACAGAAACAGTATTCAGAACAGGCAGAGAAGGTGCCGATTTTATCATTCCATTTTAAAGACAAGATGGGCTCTCAGTTCAGTAATCCGTGCTCAGAACGTGAGACTGACACAAAAGCCTTTGGGGTGTGAGCCGTTGAGCCTGCCTCTCTGACCTCCAGACCAGAAGCGAAGATGGTTGTGGGAAAGACAGTGTCTAGGACAGAAGTCCTACAGGAGAGAAGACAGAGATGGCTTTGACCCGCCTGACCAAGAAGGGTGGATGTAGATGGTAACATTTGAGCTTGACTTTGAAAATTAGGAAGAAGAAACATCATTTTAAAAATACAGATAAGAATAAGAATTTCTGTGTTAGGGAATCTTTAAGGAATTGAAGATTTGCTGTAGGGTTTCCCACTCCTCTATGGCTGTTCCTTACTGTCATCTAAAGCTAAATTATGCATCAGCAAAACCACCGAACAACTTCATCAGGAAGAGCAGTGAGCCTGTGACAACGATCACAACTGCCAAGGCACACTCTCTTTGCAGCATCTCAAAGTCTAAGATTTCCAGGGTTTTAAAAAAATCTATATTGTGAACTCTATCAAAAGTTTGCCAGTTCTCCTCGGACTATTCCAAAAAGAGCTAAAGAATACCCATTCCTCTTTTCTGTTGTTTATATATAAAGTAACATAAACCAACTTTGAATCAATAGTGAATATTATGTATGTCCCATCTTTCTGTCTGAGAGATCCTGATTTTTTAGATAAGAGTTTAAAATTTGAGGCAGTCTCAATTGCATCTGTGTCCTTTTACCTTTAAAAATAAGCAATTTTTTCTCCCCTTGTCTTGGCATCTTGAAAATACCCAGTACTACTTGTCAACATACAGCTATATTCAAGATTTAAGCTACTTGAAGAAGTATCTCACTTTTAAAGTATCAAAAGAAACATTATAAAATAAAATTATAAAATGTCTGAAAAATTAGCAAAGATCATTAGTTTAAAAACCATATATGTATTATACCATGGGTTATAATGTCTGTGCTGTAACTAAAATTATTCTGTGGCACAACGACAACATCTTGGAAGGAAAACTTACTGGGAGAGGAGAAATTCAAGCATTACTGATGGTACTGGATCACTTTGCCTAAAAGGTAAAGGATTCTGAGGATCCACCAGTTAAGGTATTCTGTCCAATGTGGCAACCACTGGCCACTTTGGGCTACTTAAATTAAAATGAAAAATTCAGTTCATCTGTTCCACTAGCCCACGTCAGGTACTTTGTGGCCACATGTGTTTAGTGAAGTAAGGCAGGTACCAAATATCTCCTTCACTATAGAAAGTTCTCTTGGGCACCACTGCTCTGGAGATTTAGCTACTTCCCATGGTCAAAGTCCCTGCAAAAGCATAGTCTAGTGATTTCTGAATCACAAAGCACTGTTTCTTGGAGAGTACATTAATGCTATAATTAAATGTTCTTACTGGTATTTTGAAAGAAGAGTTGAAAAGCTTGAAATGTGATGTAAATATTTATTCACTTTTAAAAAGTTCCCCAATTTTGGTTTTTGAACTCATATCCAAGAAAGCTGCTGAAGCAATAAATTGGTTTTAAACTTGGATGGATTTAGAAATCGTAATTTTTATACCATTTGTCCATAGCTTTCCTTATATTCACCCAGAAATGTAAAAATTTGACAGACAGGGCTGAGGATGTTGCTCTGTAGCATGCACAAGGCTCTGGGTTCAATCCCAGCACCACAAAGCAAACAAACAAAACACACACACATTCTCTGAAAAACAATCATTGCTTTCTTTTAAAACTAACAGCAGTGTTCAATACGTAGTCCAATTACTTGCCTTATTTCATATTTCCTCCTTCTTCAGTAATAAATTTCATTCACTCATTGACTTTTCAAAAATGTTTGACTACTATTTGTAAGACTCATCTAATAAAAGCTTGCAAGTTTTGCCAATTGAAAAGTGAGCAAGCATGATGGGGGAATTATAAGTGGAAGCAGGGAAAGAAACGGGGATGTTTTCTCCTGCAAAAAGAACCCACCATGTGCATGGGGATTTCTACATCCTTGATAAGCACTTTTGTAGGCGAAGGGGATGAGAAAAGTTCTCTGTGGCCCATGGAGAGGTGCCATCAATGTACATATGCCACAGAGAAATCAAAATGAAGTCCAGTTTATTCCAAAACTCACTAAGTATTGAACAATGTGTTCCAATGAGGTGTTCCAAGTCACACAAGACACCGAGCCCAAGCTGGGTTTCTCAGAGATACAGACAAACAATCTGAAGGTCAGGTGTGTGCTTGTACAAGATTCTCTTTGAAGTCTTTTTGATTCTGAAACTTCTATGATGCAAGACTTTAATCTGCCTCAGAGAAATTTTCTGAGAAATAATAAGTTGGTTTACAATATTCATTAGTGGTCAGTTTTTGCCTTGGGGCAATGCAGGTAATTAACAGTATTTGCAGAGTAAGCTTTATTCTCGATTTTATCAATTCTTATTCTCTACTTGCTGTACTCATATATCAAATTTAATGAAAATATCTTCAAAAATGTAGATGACAAGCACTTGACAAATTATATGGACTGCAATTTTAAATTATGAAAATGAAATGAGCCACAGATTCAATTCACATAAAACTTGATACTTCTGGAGAATGTGTCACTCAGTCATATTTTTTTTAAATCTTCAAGGGGTTAGAAAATAGATTAGTAGAGAAAGCTGGAGGAGTAAGACAGGAGATCCTGTTTCATTTGGGCAGAAGGAAACCTGCGGTGATTGTTGAATTATGATTTCTGCTCCAAACTGTAAACTTGATATTGTACAGCACTGTTGTCTCTGTTTTCCACATTAAGGACATGACTTTCTTGAAATAGCCTATAAAAGGATGATCACCCTCTCCATTTCAACAACTAAATAACTCTAAAATAATTTTTGTTTCAAGACTGAAACAGACATCAAATTTAAGATTCTGGGTAGATTCTGGAGTCTTCCAAGTTTTTTAGAATCTGTCGACTATTTTAAAAGTGATTTTTGGAACAAGCACACGGACGGAGCAGAGGAAAATGTTCAGTAGTGCAGTTGGAACAGTCACTGCATTTGATTCATGAGCCTCATCAGTGTCTCTGTGTATTTCTCAATAGCCTCCTCCGTGCCCTGTGTGCCTTCACGGACAGGAGCCAAGACACAAAGTGTGATCTGTGTATTTTAATTATTTTGCACATGTTCAGGTTCATGCTAATATTTCTTATAATTGATTATTAACAGGTTCTGAAAATATTTCACCTTGGTGTCTTCATCAAAAAGAAAGTTTTAAAAGTTTCCCTTTGCCTTAAAGCAATAGAGGATTAGAATTAAATTCATACAAATCCATCAAAAGAAGAATCCAACAATTAAAGGGCACCTAGACCATTTTAGCATTTTCAGAAAGGATCCCAACAAAAATGGTGCCCTGTCTTCATTGAGGAGCACATCTCATCAAAGTGCCACCAGCAATGCTCATAATTTAAATGAGGATTCATTTTTAACTTTCATTTGTGTAAGGATTTCTTGTCAACTGCAGTTAAAAGGTAAGCTCTAGTGTAATATTAATCTCATTTGGAAAAGCTGGCAGAATAGCTCCATAAAGTGTCTCTTGGATGTCAGGAAAACTTGATAACTCCACATTATTTATATAAAAAGTTCTACAAATGGATTCAAACTTTTCAGTGCAACCTCTTTTCAAATTCCTTAACACATGTTTCTTAAGTTGAACCCTTTGACAATCTGCAGCAGAATGTTCAGGAAATCATGCAAAAATTCAGATATTTTGCCAGAGACCTTGCTTAAACTCTATAAGGAGGAGACAAATAGTTCACATTTTCAACATGCTCTACATAATTCTAAAAGTTATAAAACCTGTCTAAACTAAAAACTAAGGAGTTTTATTTTTGCGAGTATGCAGAAAAATCAAGATCTTATTTATCTTCCTACCTAAAACTATTCATAGAAAAAGACAGTAACAAATAGTTTTCAGGCCTTGCACATCATCTCTGAGAGAGGAGGAAGCAAGTCAGGGGACCCTGCAGTTACTCCAGTGGGGATTTTCAGCTCCCCTGCACGGGAAGAGAACTCAGGAGGACCCTCACGATTTCAATTAGCAGAACAGATAGATTTGAGACTCCAGGAAAGCCAGTGGGACTGGCATTCTCAGGCATGGTGCCAGAAAAAAAGAGTGCTGCACAGGTAGGAAGTTCCAACAGGTATCAGAGGACCCCACCTCATTTCTTCAGTGGAGCAGTGCATACCCCATGCCTATGAAGTGACCCAAAAGTGGAGTGAGAGCTACCTGATAGAAACAGGGTTAGCCTCAGATTTCATGGAGCTACATGTATTTCAATTGTAAAAATGGAACACAGCTTCAGAGGCATCAGGCAGAATAACCATAGGTATTATAGAGGGACACAAGTAACTATAAATTTAAAGTTGGTCTGGCTCTATCTAGAAAAATTTGAATGGAAGGCTTGGAAAAGTGAAAATATTTTTATGCTAGTTAATTGTGTCCCAGGATAAAGTTCAAGAGTATTGAAATATGAAAATGATCACCATCCACACAAGTACAATGACGTCTGGCATTAAGTAAAAATTACTAAATAAGCAAAACAAAGAAAGTGCAACACATTTGACAGAAACTGTGAAGGGAATAAAAAGACAAAACACATACTGGGAGACCATATTTTCAAAAATCTCAAATATTATGAAGGTTGATATTCCAAACATACAAAGAACGCTTACAACAGTAAGGGAGCAAACAGCCAATGCCTCTCGGCCGCAGTGTGGACACAAGAGAGCATAGGGAAAGGTGCTCGACATTCAGCTGGTGGAATATTAAATTAGCAAACAACTAGATGCCACTCACTACAGACCTTTTAGAGCAGCAGATGTCCACAATACTGACAACAGCAAATGCCAGCTATGTGGAGCAACAAGAACTCTCATTCATTACTGATGATATGAAAACTTACATAACCATTTTGGAGGACATATGATAACATTTTCTTATGATATGATTCAGCAGATATATTTCTAGGTTCATTTCCAAATGAATTGGAAATTTATGTTCATACAAAAAAGTGTGTATATATATACATATATATATATGTGTATATATATATATATATATATATATATATATATAATCTCCTGCCTTTGTTCATAAATACTAAACCATGCAAGCAACCAGTCTCCTTCAATACATGACTAGATATATAAACTATAGACCATTGGCACCATAAAATAATATTCAGAGGTAAAGGGAAATAGCCATCTTGCCATGAAAAGACACATGAAATCTCAAATGCACCTTTTGAAATGAAAGAAAGCAATCTGGAAAAGCTCTGCACTGTACAACCCCAACTACATGGAACTCTGAAAAAAACAAACTTTAGAAAGAGTGAAGAGATCAGCGGTTTTAGGAAAGAAGCAAGAGATGAATTGGTTGAGCCCAGGACATTTTAGGCCAGTAAAACTATTTCTGTATCACAATGTCATGGTAAATACATGAGATCTCTATTTACCAGACTTTAAAACACAAAGAGTAAATCCTAAATGAAACTATAGACCAGCTAAAAATCATGCACTGATACTGGTTCCTCAATTGTAACAAGTGTACCACACCAGAGCAAGAAGTTAATAGAAAGGCTAACTACGCAGAGGAGAGGTAGAATATACAGAAGCCAAACCATATGCATATCTATCCATGAAATGAACAATAGACAATTATCTTGAAAATGTATTCTTGTCTGCTTTCCATTGTGGAGGATTGAACTCAGGGCCTGCAGTCTGATAAGCAAGCTCTCTACACTCCCAGACCCCAGAAATGACTATGCATTTCCAAAGTCCCACACAAAAACATGTTCATAAAAGTAAATAATCTTAGAAAGGATTCAGGATGTAAGATCAACTAACAAAATGCCCTTGTACTTTAATATAGTTGCAGTAAACATTTGGAAATTAAAAATTTTAATAGCACAATTCAGAATAGCATAAAAAACATGAACCCTTTGGGGATAGATTTAAGAAAAGCTGTGCAAGTCTTCTACACTGGAAACTGTGAGGTACTTTGGAACAAAATTTTCACACATAACATTCATCGAGTGTTTGAGGAACATAATGAATATAATCCTGTGACTGGTTGCTACTTGACACATCTTAACTCTTTTTACATCCCTTTTCTTACCCCTCCCAATATCTCTTAGTGTCCTTCACACTAGCCAGAACTCTGTCTCCCTACTTCCCATTAACTGTCCTTTGCTTTGCTTTTTTATTTATCTATATTTTGGATTTCTCCATATAAAAGAAATTATCTCATTGTTAAGCTTCTGTGCCTGTTTTTTTCTCTCTTAATGTTAAGCACCCATTTTCCTTCAGAGGACTCACATTTACCTTCCTGTGGCAGAGTGGTTCTCCTTTGCACATGAATACCATATTTTCTGTATTAGTTCATCTGTTGACGGACATATAGAGTGCTTCCCAGATTCAGCTATTATGAATTGTGCTGGTGTAGAATATGTGTCACATGTAATGACTTTAACTCTTCTAAGAAGAAACCTGGACGGAAATACTTGGGTAGAATAGAATTTCTAGTGTTAGATTTTTGAGGAATTTCCATGCTGATTGCAATAGTGGTTGTATTAGTGTACATTTCCACCAATAATGTAAAAGCATTCCTTTTTATCCACATCTCACCAGCATTTTATATTATTTGATTTCTTCATAATTGTCATTCTTTCTGGAATGAGAGAGAATCTTGGTGTTCTTTTAATTGCATGTCCTCCATGACTAGAGATGCTGGACATTTTTTCATGTATTTATTGGCCATTTGTTCTTCTTATGAAAAGCGTCTATTCATTTCCAGTGGCTATTTTTGATTGGGTCTCTTAGGGGGGATATAAATTTTTTGAGTTCTTTGTAAATTCTTGATATTAGTCCTCTAAGGAATAGCTGCATTTGGATACTCAATCTTACCAGCACCATGCGCTAGAGAGGCTATCTTTCCTTCAGCTTATGTTTTTGGCCCATTTGTCAAGTATCAGGTGGCTGAAAGTGTCTGACATTGTTTCTGTGTCTTCTGTTGTGTTCCATTGCTTTTCATGTCTGTTTTTGTGCTAGTACCATGTAGTTTTATTATTGTAGCTTTGTAATGTAATTTGAAATCCAGAACTGTGATGCTTCCTGCTTTGCTTTTATTATCCAGGATTGCTTTGGCTGTTCTGCCTCTCTTCTCTTTCCATATGAATCTTAGGATTGTTTGTCTAGTTCTCTGGGGAATGTTGGTATTGTATTTGGAAAAGCATGTTACATTACTATATCAGTTTTGAGAGTATAGTATTGCTATTTTGGTTCTACTTATTGAGGAACATGGGATGTTTTTCCATGTTCTAATATCCTCATCAAAATACTGTGGCTTTAAATGTAAAGCTCTTTTATTTCCTTGGTTAGGTTATTTCCAAGAATTTAATTTTTATTGCTATTATTGTGAATGCTATTGTTTTCCTAATTTCTTCCTGGATGGGTTCATTACTGGTGGTCAGGAATGCTATTGAGGGCTGGAGGTACAGCTCAGTGGGGTGAGTGCTTGCCGCTAAGCACTAAGGCCCTGAGTTCGATCCCCGGTCCCGGAAAAAAAAAAAAAAAAAAGGAATGCTATTGATTTCTTTATGTTGATTTTATATCATGGTATGTTACTGAATTTGATATTCTAGGAGTCTTTTGGTGAAATGTTTGGGTCTTCTATGTAAAGAATCGTGTCCTCTGCAAAGAGTGACAATTTGACTTTTTCATTTCCTATACATATCTCTTTTATTTCCCTTTACTGATTGCTCTGCCTACTGTTTTGATTACTGTATTGAAGAGGAGTAGTGATAGTGGACATTCTTGTCTTGTTCCTCATTTTAGAGGGAAAGCTTTCAGTTTTTCCCCATTTAACATGCTTGTAACAGGGTCATAATTTGAATGTGTTACTACTGGGAAGGTTGAACCACTGGTGGTTCAAGCCAATGGAAACACATTAATAAAGCTGTGTTATGGCTTGTGTCTGGATGTCCCCCACAGCCTCATGCAAACGTAGGTGGGACTTTTTCAGAGGTGCCTATATCTACAGTGTGTGACATTGGGATTAAGGATGTGTGATCAATAAATTAGTACAGTGATTGGTTTGGCATAGTTCTAGGTGTGAGAACCCTAAGGGCAGTTAGCCCAGCTGGAATATATGGGACAGAAAGAGGGAGTCACTTTTGCTTGTTACTTGCTGCCTTGCTGACTTCTACATGCCATGAACAATTTCTCCTCTGTGATAGCACTCTGCCATATGACCCTGCCTTGGAGCCAGCCAAGTATGAACTGAAACTTCTAAAACTTTTGAATAAAATAAACCTTTACTCCTTTAATTTTGGGTGTCAGTTATTTTGCCTTAGCAATGAGAAAATTAAGACATACTGACAGTAGTTTGTCACTAAGTGGCTTTTATCATAGCTACTTCTATACCATTTTCTTCAATAATTTTATCAAGAATGGATGTATTTTGTCGAATGCTTTCTTGTGTCTATTGAGATGATGATGGGATTTTTTTTATCCTTATTGTATTTCTGTTCATGTGGCTTACAGTAGATTTATTGACTTACATATGTTGAACCATTCTTTCATCCCTGGGATAAAGTCTACTTGGTCATAAAGTATGATCTGTTTTTATTATTTGTTACATTTTGTTTACTAGTATATTGTATTTATTTTAATTTTAAAAAAATAAAAGTACAAAAACATATTAACAAACAGACACCAATTAGCATAAAAAATAGTACAATCACAACTAATCTATAGACAAGGTGACAGGGTCTCAACAGTGGTTATTTCTTTATCCATTGATATCTTCGAAGTGTAAATATATGAACACATATACAGACATGCAAAATAAGTCGGACAATTAATCCTCTCAACAACAAAAAGAACACAAATACCAAATATCCAAAGACAAAAAAAAAACAGGAAAACAACAACAACAACAACAACAAACCACCAATAGTTGCTGCTTTGCATATTGATATCTTCGAAGTGTGTGTTCAGGATAACACATATAGACATACAAGATTGATAGAATAACCCGTCATCGATTATTCCTTAGCATTAAGTGATATAATACAATAGTAGAACCATGTTAGCCCTCCTGCATATATGTATATTCATATACACATACATACATTTTTGTCTCTTTCTTTTCTCCTTTCCCTCGACCCATCTGTTCTTTGTTTTAGAACAGATTTCCTTCATGTCTCTTAGTTTATATTCCCACACTCGGGTTCTTACACCAGTGATACAATACGTTGCCTGCACATGTATCGCTGATTTATTTCACTTATGAGTATGGACTCCAGTTTTCACCACTTGCCTACAAATTCCCTAAAACTGTCTTTCTTTATAGCTGAATAATATTCCATTATATAAAAATGCCACAATTTTTTAATCCATTCTTCTGTGGATGGGCATTTGGGTTGCTTCCACACTTTAGCTATTACAAATTGTGCTGCTATAAACATGGGTGCACATATATCAGAGTGATATGATGTTTTCAGATCTTCTGGGAAAATACCCAGAAGAGGAATAGCTGGTTTGAATGGAACCTCTAGACCTAGTTTGCTGAGAAATCTCCAAACGGCTCTCCACAGCGGTTGCACTAGTCTGCATTCCCACCAGCAGTGTAATAGAGTCCCTATTTCTCCACAGCCTCGCCAGCATCTGTTACTGGATGACTTTTTCATACTGGCCAGTCTTACTGGGGTGAGATGAAATCTCGATGTTGTTTTTATTTGCATTTCTCGAATGACTAAGGATGTGGAACATTTTCTCATATATTTATTTGCCATTTGTATTTCTT
>PVLD010019853.1:0-35264 GCA_004027595.1 Dinomys branickii
TGCTGAAAGAATGATCTAGAAAATTAGTATATAAAGTTCAATAATTTTCTTTGATGAATCATTTAGTATATAAGACTTACCTTGTCCATTCTTTTTATAATTACAAATCAGTGTCAAATTTAGAGGAAGCATATTTTAATACTTTATAATACTTTATAAATACTTGGTGTTTTAATCTTCAGAGTTTAAGTTGCACAGGCGAATTTTAAATATTTTCTGTATATAATTATGACATTGACACACTAATATTACTTATTTTATGTACCAGAAGCCTTAAAAATCTTCCTGTGAAAATACTGATATGTTGTACAATTATTTCATGTTTGATATGTAGAAAGGAATAGTAGTTGGTGTGTATTCATATTGGAAAACTTTAAATACTATTTGAAAGTTTCAGAAATCCTGGTGCAATTCATAAAATAGTCATGATGTTGTTGAGATGCTACTATTCTAATTTAGTGTATATTTACATGGAAATTCAAATGGTTAAGCTACACAGCACCTAATCTGGCAAGGTCTAGAGCTTGTAGATATCCTCTCTGTTCCAAGAATTTAATTTTTCATTCATTGTAAAAGATTTTTTTCAAACAACCTGACATGTTGGTTTTCCCTGAAGTGCTACTGGAATATCTGCCTCTTTAAAAAATGTGATTTTTTGTTTCCTTCTGTTTAATAAAAGCAAGTTGTATATTTGGAAAAAAAAAAAAAAAAGAAAGAGCTGTATTCGCACCGTGTGTCCCCCTTCCAGCAAGTACCACTCTGCATCTTCTGGTCCTCTTTTGTTCAATGGGAACAAAAGTAGCTGATCCACAAGGCTCTTAGACTATCAGATAACACCTGTGAAGCAATCTATACATAGCACACCTAGACCCTCAATTAACATCAGGGGTTTGTTCTTTCTTTTTAGTATGTGCACTGTGCATCAGACTTTGTAATGAATATGTTAATTATTAAAAGAGTATTACCTACTAAAATTCACTCCAAGTGCTTAAATGGGAGAGGAGGGGCTAGCTGTGGCATGAAGCAGGAGAGTGTAGGACAGAGGGAGAAATAGCGTGGACTCTCTGGGGCTGAGGTCCCTGTCTCCACCTGTATTGCCTCTGGCTGTGTCAGTTAGCCTTTGTCACTATAGGAAATAGCTGAGTTAATCAAATTACAAAGAGCCACTTTTCTCATCATTGAGACACAATACCCAACACCCATAATTATTAAACAGAGTTTAATTTACTCACTGGTTTATTCCAAGGTCAGCTGGCTCCAAGGCAGAGATATCATGGTGGAAGGGCATGGTGGAGCAAGAGTGCTTGGTTCATGATGGCTGGAAAACCAAGTAGGGAACAACACTAGAAGGAAAAGGGTGAGAAACAAAAGGTAGACCTCAAAGCCACACCCCCATGGCCCATTGAGATAACTAAAGGTGAGCTCCTCCAGTCCCCTGAGCAGATCCCAAAGCCCATCCAGTAGAAGCTCTACCCAAACCACCTCAGGCTCACAGGTTCAGTTATTCTTGTTCCTCTTTAAAAGTCCATGCAGTACAGCACCTTACGGTCATCAGAGCAGGAGCACCAAGAGGAACAAAACCACACACCTCAACTGGAAAGTGAAAGAGGAATAACTGGGCCCTCAGAGTCCCCTTCAAGGGCACATCACCAGTGACCTAAGTCCTCCCTCTAGGTCCTGCTTCTCAAAGCTTCCACTTCCTCCCCACAGAGCCATGCTGGAAACCAAGCATCCAACACACAGGTCTGTCAGAGATGTTCAAGGTCCAAACTATAGGATTGGGGTGTAGCTCGGATAGAGCGCTTGCCTAGCACACTCAAGGCCCTGGGTTCAAGGCCCTGTACTGCAAAAAACAAAAATTCCAAACTCTAACAGAAGACACCCGGTTTGTACTATATGCCATCTTCCATGATATAAATGTTCTCACCACAGAGATAAGCAAAGAAATGCTCAGTCGGATGTTGTGAACTAGTACCCCCAACTCCAGCATATCATTGTAGTTCCCAGAAACTCCAGTCATCAAGCAAGCCCTGCCTGTCAAGGCACGTTAGCCCCGGCAGGAGTTGTGGGAAATTCCTATACTACAGGTATACAACTGAAAATGGAGTTGTTCTCATCAGCTTGGGCCTGTATACAATTTTCATACTGCATTCAGCAACCAAAATCCCATTTCCCCAATGATGTGTGCACAGACAATACTGACCATGATTTCTTTTTATCCTTGCTATGGTTTGTATCTGGCTGTCCCCACAATGCCTCATGTAGTCAAGGGTGAGGGCTTCTAGACTTAATGATTGATTCATGGTCCAATGCTGGGATTATGGGTGTGAGCTCTACTCCTGCCCTGGGGCAGGAAGCCTGCATATAATATAAGGGCAGAAAAGAGGTTTGCTTACTCTCTCTGTCTCTCTCCTACCTTTTTGCTCTTGTTGCTTTTGTTGTCTTCCACTGCTACAAACTGTGGCCCTTTCACTTTGCCACTCTGCCTTGGAGCCAGCTAATTATGGATTGAAACCTCCACAAACTGTGAGCTAAATAAGCCTTTCCTTCCTTAATTCTTAGGATAAAGTATTCTGTCTCAGCAATAAGAGAAAAGGAACCATCACAACCCTGTCCCTCAATGTTCTCTATTTCATTTCTTAGGGACGCGCTTTGGCCTTCCATAAAACTAATGGCGTGCAGTAAATATTTAGCAACTAACTCTCAGGTCAGGAGAGAGAGGGAAGAAGCCTGAGTTTATAGCATGTGCTATTTTCCACACTGTAAATGTTCTTAACACAGAGTTTGGAGATTTGCTCAGTCAGATCTTGTGAACTGGTATGCTTGGCTCCAGCACACCACTGGACCCCCCAGACCTTCCTAGGATAGGACCTCAGAGGAGATATGTTACTTGCTCTTAATCTTTCTACCTCCTTCATTTCTTTCAGACCATTTGAAAGTGAACCATCCTTTGGTGTTGAGCAATCTAGGTCATTTTCAAAGCTAGGGATATCCATGGCTGCCCCTCAAAGTCCCTCAGACTATGCAGCGCACAACTAGAACAAGCACCTTTCCTCTGGGTTTATGCAAAATGAGGAGCCTGGCAATGTTGTCACTGGAGTGCTAAAACCTCCCCGGGGTAAGAACAGAAATGAAATGACAGTTTCCCAAAACTACCATCTATAAGTAAATTCTCAGTCTTAACAACTTCTCTTACTGCTGAAAAATTTAAACATTGGCTGAACAAAATCCTTCAACAGGGTTTGAGTATATCAGTAAGCTGAACTTATACTGGTCTTTCCCAAAGAATCATTTAGAGATTCCTTGTGAATTGCCTAACTCCCTACCTATTGAAGAAGGGTTTTTTTATTGTTTTTTGTTTTTTGGTTTTTTTTTTTTTTGCTTTGTTTTTTGTTTTGGTACTGGGAATCACACTCAAGACTTGCACTTGACAGGCAGGGCCTGCACCACTGAGCTGTATCACTGCCTCCTATTGATCAAGTTAATTCCTTACTTTATCCAACAAATTAGATTAGTGAGAATCTCCTAAATTCCTGGCATTGAGCTAGACATGAACTAAACTGTACAAAATGAGATTACAGACTAGACAATGACACAGACAAGCAAGCCAGCCATCGCCGATTTCATTTACAGAGATGTGTACACATCCAGAAAGAAGCATAACTACAGTAGTTCTATATGGGCTAATAGCTACCATGGACTAAACACTAACTTACTATGGGCTGGATTTCTGCCAAGCATTTCTTAGGTTATTTCATCAATCATGATGGCAACCTTACATGGCAGACATTAGCTCTCATTTACAAACCAGGGCTTAGAGGATGAGAAACATTAAAGAACTGATCTCAGCCTACACAGCTAAAAAGCAAACAGGAGGGTCTGACTGCCAAGCTCTTTCTCTTGGACTTTGGGCTGTGCTAGATCTCTAGATCCCTCAGCAGACAGTGGTGGTGGCTAATCTCTAGGAAGGTAAAAAGGCAAATCTTTCTCTTTATCCTCTGTGCAGCTCAGCTGACAGAATAGCTAGATGGGATCAGAGGGAGGGACAGTCTAGCTACCCAAGGAACATGTGGTCCCATATGTGGGACAGAGCAACCACCCAGGCCCCTGCAGGGCACCCTGCCCGCTGGAGCACGACACAGATGCTTCCTTGGAAATTCTGACTTTGGGATCTTAAACAGTAGCTGGGCACTATTTCTGGAGGCACACATGACAACCAGCAGAGCTTTTGTCTTCTTATTCTTAACAGAGCCTTTTTTCTACAATGGAAACCCTAGAGAAGCCTGGGCCTTGGATAAGAGAGAGGGTTTAAGAGGGCAGTAGAAGAGAAAGAGAAAGGGGAAATTTTCTTTTGTTTTGGCCTTTTTGGGGGAGGGTTCTTTTTGGGGTTCTGGGGATCAAACCTAGGGCCCTATTGCATGCTAGGCAAATGTCCTACTCCTGAAGTGCACCTCCAGCCTGGGAGGATAAATTTCAGTCCTGTGAAATTGCTCCTGGCTGCCATACCAGACCCTCCAAGATGAAACAAAAGGGAAGATTTGGGGACACAGTGCCCTAGGAAGATCTGAGGGGACTCTACCTCATCTGGTTCCTGGGATGATAAACAACCCTTCACTCTAGCCAGCCCTGGGTCCTGCTGGTTCTTATTCCCTCTCTGGCCCTTTGAAGCCCTGCAAAAGTCAAGCCTGCTCATCTGCATGGCAAGGTGTGTAAAGATCTTGGAGATGGCAACAAATTTCATTTCCCATTGGATAACAGGAAAGAATTCATGAAACTAAGACCGACAACCTCTCGGCTTCCCTCTGTGGGCAGAAGACTTGGCCCTCTCCACAACAGGCTTTGGAAAATAACAGTACTAATTTCTCTGTGCTTTGGGTTCCAGAGACCATCTAAAGAACCTAGGCAAAGGATCCAGGCCCTGAAGTAAGCACACCTTCATTAAAATTATTAAGAAGAGAATCTGCATGTCATAGCAATTGGAAAAAATAGGACATCAAATTGTTTCACCAGCATCTGTCTGACTATGAAAAGGTAACAAAAACCTGAATCCAAGTGTTGTGCAAACCCCAAAGACCCAGTGTGCCTAAGATAGTTTATTTTCTGACTGCAGAGAGATGGGAATTAAAGGCTAGTGACTCAGAAAATGCAGACAGGGTCAGGTAGAATTCAAGGTGGACTTTTACAGCAGAGAAATTTTGAAAACTTGCTGCTGGCAATGCTCGTGATTAATCAGTGCACACATAATATCCGATCGTGCCTGCGGTCCACAGGCCGCGCTTCTTGGCCGGAGCCAACCAAGCCCTGAGCCAAAGAGTGTGGAAGACAATTCTTTCTGGCAGTAGGTTTGCAGGCTACACAGTGTCTGAGCTCCACAATCAAAAGCCATGTGGGGACATGGCACATGCAAACCACCCAGCCCATACCTAGAAGCTATAGCTCACATCTGGGATGCACAGAAGGCTGCCATTGGCCCCCTGACCATCCTCCCTCCAGCCAGAACTGATTTCTGCTTGGAAGGCACTCAATAAAGATGCCTGGTTTGTAGATAAAGGACTTTAGTTGGGTCTCAGTCTCTGAAAGGGTTGTTCTCTTGGGTCAAATAATACAACAAATTTTTTAAGGGAAAGGCAGAAAGCTGAGCCTGAGTCACAACCCCACCCCATCCTTTACAGTCCCTGTCACCTTACAGCCATTGAGCGTAAATCCTGGGCCAGTGCAAGCCATCTTGGACATAGGGTGCCTGTCAAGCTTATGTCCAGGTTCTGCTGGCCCATCTCCAGCTGGGACCCTGCCCACTGGGCTGGGATACCCTCCTTTTGACCCTGCTTGTATTAATTTCTCCAAAGAGCCCTAGATAAGAGGAAATCATTAGAAATTACTTCTTTTCAGAGCTTAAGAGGCTGCTGACTGTAGGAGAGAAGGGGAGTAATATTTATATCTCGCCCCTTTACCCCAATTGGTTTCCACATCAAGTTGCGAAAGATGTTCTGAATGAACTTCCCGATTGTTCCGAGATGCTTTGTTCACCAGCCTTGAGCCTGAGCCCAGTCCCTAGGCCCGGCATCTGGAGACAGCTCAAATCCAGTGCTTTCTCCTTTCTCAGTGGGGGGAGCAAGCAATGCACGAATCTCTGACCTTCATAAGGGGCTTATTTGAAGCTCTCAGATGGTTTTCTCACGGGAAAAACATTTTTCTCCTTTTAGAACTCAGGGCCCTTGTCCTAGATCTGCCCTCCCATGTTTCTGTGTGCTATCATTTATTTTTAATTTCATCTCAACCTTTTTTTCCCATTAACTATGATCTTATATTCATCTCAAGATCACGCCTCAAGAGACCTGAGCTGGGAATCCAGCAGTGCTGGTGGGAGGGTGCCCAAAGACTTAGGGTCCTAGAGCAAGCAGTGGTCTGTTTTTAACATGGTTCCCTTCTAAGACTCAGCATAGAAGTGTCTAGGTTAGGTTTCCTAAGGTGTCCAAATTGGAATATGGCAAGTAGGTTGTCAGGACAATATGGGGGGACCCAGGACCCCAAGGATCTTTGGTAGAAAGTTTTCTCCAGCAAAGATAAGCAGGGCCATGGACTCCTAGGCCAGGAGGAGCAGCCTCACTCTGCATTAATGCTTGTATGATTGCTGGAAACAAAAGGCTTAGAGTCCTGGGACCATAGTTTCTTGCCTCTTGGGACCATAGTTTCTTCATCTGTGCAATAAGAGACCCGATTAGCTTATCTTTAACACCTCCTTAAACTCTGAAACCCAAGGCTTCTAGCCCATCCTTGGAGCCAGACTTTTTACTTATTTAGTTCCCTTCATCTCAGCACTCTGTTTAAGACCAAGAGTTATCAAGAACACAAACTTTGTCTTTATGTTGCACTATGCAAATGTGCTCTACAATATATGCAAATATATGTTAATACTAGCTTAGAGATGATTCAGTCCCTTAGGCAATTATTTCACACCTATTAGTAGGATCCTATGCTTAGGCATGCAGAAATTCAATGAAGAGAAAGCCAAAAATTCCTCTTCTGGCCACTAAACCCTGTAGGACAGAGGGCTATTTTTGAGAAGTAACCATAAGACAAGGGTGTTCTCAGCACTATAAAGGAGGTACAGGGCAGGGCAGAAAACATAGGAGAGGTCTCAGAGAGACATGCAAAGGGATTAAGGCAGAGCAGAGTTTAACCGGGTCTCGTTTTACAGATGTAGTTGAGACTCTAGGAAAGGGCAATAGAGGCAGAGGGGACAGCATGACAAGGGCATCTGAAAGTGCCACTGTGCTTGTGGAAGGATGAATGTGGGAGGGAGCTGGGAGAGGGACAAGGAGAATGATGTGAGGTGGGAATGGAAGCAGAGCCAATGAATAAATACCACAGAAGGCCTTGGACACAAAGCCGGGAGAATAAACTGCTTTCAAACAATGGCGGCGTTGGGATCTATTTGACCCCACGTGTGCAGGAACTTACTCGCTGCCCCTTCCCCTAGTCCCCTCTCCTGATGGGATCTCAAGCCTTCCATGTCCCAAGGAAGATAAGGGCATCTCCAGCCCACGCTCAGCGCAGCCTTGGTACCAAGGGGGAGTCAGGTCCAATCAGAGAATCTCACAACCTACACTTGTCCCTTCTCATGACACTCCGAGACAGTGAGGGGCCGGGAAACGCTCCAGAATGCTCTTCCACGAAGACTGTCAACTAGATCAATTGTTTCACCCCAAGGGAAGCTACTGCAGAGCAGTGAAGAGCAAACAAAGCCAGTGGAGTGATGCTCAGGTGAGGGCTGAACCGCCGTCCGGATGGTACGCACGGACGCTGTCTCCCAACTGATTCATGTTGACACACCAAAAAGCACAGCACTGAGGCTCCATGGTACTCCCCTCCCACCACTCCAAATACGGAGTGACTTCCTGATCATCGACGGAGGTAGCCGCATTCCAGAACTGGGCAAAGATGGGCCATGGAGGAGACTGGTCAAAAGCTACTTCAACCAAGGACCATCCCACATGCTCTGAGCACCTCCACCTCCTTCCTTTGCCTTTTATTGCTCTCAGCAGCAGAGTAGGCGGGTCTGAGGTTGAACTTGTTGAAAGTGCAAGGAGGGAAAAATCATTCTCATCTGAATAAAGTTAGCTGTTTCCGAAGACAGAGATCGGAGAGGGAGATCTCTCCACAATGAGTTCCCCTAGACAAGCCAGCACGGTGCTGGGCTGAAATGGGCACTTGAATTTAAGCCAGCATAATCTAAGTGAGTCCAGACAGAGCTGACAAGCAGTTGAGGCATGGCTTGACTTGTAACTTTGTAATGCCCCAAGGGGAGGTGAGACAGCAGGACGGAAAGGTATGGTGCAAGGAGGGAGCCTTGGACCACATTTGTGGCTGGTGTCCAGCTCACAACAGCCTCCCTCCTGTGTCAGTGAGAGAAACAGAGTGGTAGAGAACCCTAGCCAGCAAAGAATCCAGTTCACAGATCGTGTCTAACACCTTAGATGTGGGGCCATGGATGGAGTCTCTGGTTCCTGCATCTGCTGAATTTCTGAAAGGAGGCCCATGGTGTAGAGGCTCTCCGACACACTGAGAATGCATCCAGGCTGCTCCAGGAGATCACCCCATCTTGACCAAGAGCAAGCCAGCCCCACAAGTTCAGAAAACACTTTCATCCTGAGACTTACACTGAATGGGCTGAGGAAAGAGAAGCAAGACAGAAATAAAGCAAGGTATGAGGAACAACTGGGAAGACGACCAAGATCTATGTGGAAACCTGAAAAATGCTAGAACCAAGTACAGAGATGGGATTCTAGACCCTAAATAAAGCAAATGACATCAGCCAGGCTGCAAATCTCCAGGTACTGTTCAGAAATCAAGGGCAAGAAAAATGTTAAGTAACTCAGTTTTGTTTACAGTCCCTGATCATATACCTCCAACTCTGACCCAGCCACAAAACAGAACATTACATCATTACCCCGCTGTCATTTTCTCCCAGCACGACCTCCCTGAACCTCTTTGCTCCAGGGATCAAGAGAAAATTCTCATTCTCAACACCTAGAGCTTTGGTGCACATGCTATGTAAGATTTGCCAAATCTTATGGAAAAGTTTTTTCTGTTCTATTGGAGAAGCAATCGAGGAAATGAAGACTTGGTCCACAGCATTTCTACTTCCAAGGGATAGAGAGAATCAACAGGTGGTTGGTAGTCAGGCTGTTGACAGATAGCAAGAGAAGCATGTCTTCTACTGAAGCATTCCCAACAAAAAAGAGACCACCTGATAGAGTGCTATTTGCTAATATTTTTCCCATCCAAGCCAGCTTAATGCCAAAATAACAACTCCTTGTTTTTATGTGGTGTTTGACAGTTTACAAGGTGCAATGTGTAGTTGACTTCACTTAATCCTTGCAGCCTCCAACTGAGGGAGATGGCACTGACTTCCCTGTGAAGATGAAAAAACCAAAGCCCAGAGATTAAGGGATCTTAGGCTTCTCCCACAGTATCTGCCATCTCCCTAAAGGCTCATCTTCGGGAGGTAGGATAAATGACAGACAAAAAGAGATCAAGGAGAGTGATACGCCCAAAGGACAGGGGAAAGGGAGACTTGGGTTCTACTTCAGGGTGCATTTTATATCCCCCCCTTTTCAGTATCCCATCTCTCTTTCTTCAGCTCATCAAAGTACATCAAAATGTCAGTGCTTCCTGGCTAGGATCTGCAGCTACAGGCCGACAAAAAAAGAAACCTCATGAAATGTTGAGAACAGGGGTTGAGGATCACCTCATCTACACTGTCATTTGTCAGAGGGAAACACTGAGGCCCAGAGAAATGAAACGATTTTCTTGAAGTCATAGAGCTAGCTGGCAGCACAGCCCAGACTAGAATCTGTGATCTTGACCCCCAACTACCCAGAGACAAGTTGGAATGGCTGGGCCAACCGGAGGGACCACAAAGGACTAAACACTTCCCAGCATGGCCGATCTCTCCACACCCTCCTCCCCTCCTGTCTTACAGTCACAACATCAAGGCCATATGCTCCACATCAAAGTCAGAGCCAGAGCCAGCAAGTGTCGTCTCCTGTGGAATGCCTGATACTCACATCTGAGGCACTGATTCCAATGGGAAGCCTCTTGCC
This sequence comes from Dinomys branickii, assembly GCA_004027595.1. Taxonomy (NCBI): domain Eukaryota; kingdom Metazoa; phylum Chordata; class Mammalia; order Rodentia; family Dinomyidae; genus Dinomys; species Dinomys branickii. Next base: position 10,107 of record PVLD010019853.1, read on the forward strand.
AATCCAAACAGAGCAGGCTGGTCAGAAGCTTTTTTTTCTGTTTATCGAGCTGCACTCTGGAGCCCAGGCCCAACATAACCACAAAGCTGATGCAGGGGTAGGGCTTCCTCCAGGCTTTGCCACTGCAGAATTCTGTCTTGGTTGTATGGGCTCTTCTACATCTCTAGAGTACCGTTCTTTCCTTTGTTCACTCAATAACCTTTATCAAGTCTGCCATTTGTCAGACCTTGTGCTAGGAGCAAGATCACAGCATAGATCAAACAGAGCACCACCTTAAAAGAGTCCTCATTCTATCTGGGTAGCGAATCATATCTACATCCCTGGATAAACTCCATGGGTCCCAGGGAATTCACTTCATTACTTGTGAAAGTCTAAGTAACAGAATTCCAGCCTGGCAGGTCAACTAGACCTAGAGTTCCCAATTCTGTGACCCAAAGCTGTAAATTTGTTAAAGACAGGAAATTGGTCCACTCTTCTTTATAGTCTTCTTCCCCTCTCAGAGCTGAACAGTCTTGAACACAACAATCATTGACATGTTCGTTGAACAGGGGAAAAAATGAACAAATGGATATCCCATGTCCTTTCCACTCTCAATGTCCTATTTCCCCATTTTAAAAGAACCCCACATTTTTTTCTCTCAGAGTCTCTTGGAATTGCAGCTGTTCTTAATAACGGAAAGATTGGGAGAGATTAGCAAAGAAAGCAGGGGATGAGAAGAAAGCCAGCCTTAGAGGGACTTGGCTGCATACATCTCCTCGTTCATCTCTTTCAATAGCAGGCGCCCCCTACAGGGCAAGTCAATCAGCTCGCCTCTTTATGACACAGTAGGTTTTGAGGGAAGGTGCTCCTTATGAGGAAGAAAACATTTAGGACAAACACTGCCCTTCGAAGATTATACCTACCTTAGGTGATAAATTTGAAATAATCAAAGACCCGCAGCACATGAAAAAATACCTCATCAAGAAGTTCACAGGGTGGAGAATTTATGGAGAGGACAGATCTTGATAAAGAAAGAGGACTGAGATAGATCCTAGAGTCTTCTGGGTCAGGAAGTGGGGTAAGGACATTCATACCCAGATATTCGTTATATATTCAACATACTATATATATTTTCTCATATAATATGCCCTATTGTCATGCCAAGAGTCTATTATAATTCACATTTTGTGAAGAAACTGAAGGGCTAAAAGGAGGACAATTGTCCCAAAACTACATGAAGACCAAGTTAGGGAGTCTGCGAAATGTCTCTGCTCTCTAAAATCACCACTACATGTAATATTGTCAGTGACTGCACAGTACTTCTTCTCTTAACACCATCAGCAGCATTGTCGTAGTCATCATCCTGATGTCTCCAGGTAATGAACAATAACCGTGTGCTAGGTACTAGGAGACGTTACTGTACCATTTAATTCATCCAACAATGCAATCAGTTGAGCTGGGCCATCACTGTGCCTGATACTATGGATGAGAAATTGAAGTACAGCAAAAAAATAAAAATAAAAACTCACACAAATCATACAAGTATGAAGAGGCAGATCAACCCAAGCAGCCTGACTCCAGACCTTCTGACCTGCACAGTCCCACAGCTGCAAGAAGTGGGAGCGACCTTGCAGTTGTCAGAGACACAAGAAAAGGCTACATGTATGAGGAGCAGACTGTTGGTTTGATGGGGCCATCAGAGCATCTGAGTGATAACTGGGGAGGGGCAGGGCCCTGTGCACAGACTTCTCTCTGAGACAGTTTCCAAATGGAATGGGGTTTCAGGGGCTTTGGATGGAAGGATGGCAAGGCCGCACAGGCTGTGTGCTACCATCATGGCTGGCTGTAGATATCCAAGAGAAAGGACCTGTGAACTCAAGGCCCCAGTTCCTGCAGGTCCAACTCTGGGTCTACCCCACACCTGCCGAGCACCCCAAAGGCAGCTGCAGTCCCCACAGTCCCACAGTCCCCACCAAGTGATGGATACCAGATGCCTTATCCTTCATAGGAGGAAATGTATCTTGGAATATGATCTCTCGTTAGAGTACATGTTGTTGCTTTTATAAGTTGTGAGTGGGATCCCACAGACTCCTGCCTCCCCCCACCTCAACCATTCCCAGCCTGGTGTTCCTTCATAAATCATCAGTCCCACAGAGCCAAGGGCTGCTTCCCCCTCTTTAAGTCTGGGGGCATTTATACTGATAAACTGGATTTAGACAGCTCTGCAAACCTCCAGCTGCAGCCAAGATTATGAAGGTGAAATATTCATTGAGCCCTGTCCTGTCAAGGAGAAGAATGCGCAGTACAGGCTCAAATTGGCATGTTTCCCACACGTTGCTGTCCAAGGAAGAATTACTTTTGTCAGGCACTGGAGCTGTGTTTGGGGGTTGGCTGGAGATATAAGTCAGTACGATTACATTGTTCTTCCCAGTCAACTCCCAGGAAGGGAAGGCAACACGGCGGGCCTCTGTTTCAGCCACTGGACTCACCGTGACAAAGAAGACCCTTGGGTCAAGCAAGACTGTGCACATTACCACCCTCCTCACCCTTTATGTGCACATTCTAGGGGTGGGCCCAAGGGCCAAAGCCAGTGCCAGCCCATGCTATGGCATCTGCATGTCTTTCCTTTTGTAAAATAGAGCTAAATCTCACTATGGAGTCACTCCCTGGTATCACACATCAGGAAATGGTGCTCATCAGTAGGATGCACAAGATGGAAAAATCAAACTGGTGTGTCTCTGGGGGAGCAGGGATAGTAGAGGGTGAAAGCTTGTTAATCCTTTCCTCAAAAGTGGCACACTACATATAGATACCCAGTAAAGTTCAGGCATACACACCAAGGCCTGGCCAACCTCCCTGGTGGACCACAGTGTGGAAGACGAGCACAGGGTAATGAGCAGGGCTATTCTCAGGAAGATCTCAGCACCCTCATTCCCATAGCCACAGAAGGCAGGTGATTGACAGAAGGCAGGTGATGGCAGCAAGAGGAGACGGTGCCTCCTGATGTCACGCGTACTTACCTCGCCTTCCACACCACATTTATCTTAGTGGCATGGCCAGTGTCAGAGAGCGAGGAAAATACCCAGCCCAGAGCAAGTTGCACATGGGAAAGTCCTTCAGAAAACTAGTGGTTGTCAGACAAACAAGAGCAAGAGGAAAGACATACAGAAGCATCGCAACCGGGCAGCTATGGAGTCAAAGCCCTTCACGGCCCTTGACCAGCTGTGTGACCTTCAGCAAATCACTCACCTCTCTAAGATTCTGCTTCCTCACCTGTGAACTGGAGACACAATACCTACCTGGTCATGCGGATAGCAGTGAATGCCTACTCTCCTTCTGAACAAGGAGAGCAGATGGAGACAAACTCTCTCCCTCCCTCCCTCCCACCTTTCCTCTCTCTCTCTTTCTCTTTCTCCTCTGCCCCTTGCCCATGCCAGTTTCCGGGCTAGCAATTTTGCTGACCATCAGTGCATTCATTTTAACTTCCTCTTTCTAACTCTTTGATCACATCCATGTCCTAAACATTTAAGAGTCCTCCAAAGCCAACGAAATAACTCCAGACTGAATCTGGACAGCCCAAGCTTATCATGGGACCTCCTCCTCCCTGACTTTGTGCTCCCTCAGCCTGGTCACATGCTGCTGTCCCCAAACACACCCGGCTTTCCCACAGAGCTCTCGGCCATGCTGCCCATTCAGGGAACAGGAGAGGAAGGAATGTCCTGGGCTACCTCAATGAGATTATTTTCAGTGGGAAAAGTAAAAGATTACATGTGTAGATGGTATAAAATTCCAAGTACGAGAATTTATTATACAATGTATATGAAGTCTGGTGTGCTTTGTAATTGCTTTTCGGGTGGTGCATATGTTTTATATACTCTTCCAGAAACATGATACCTCTAACAATTATTTAAAATGTTTTAACAGTCTCCCACTCCAAACTCTCTATCTACTTTTCCTGAAGCAAACACTGCAAACTGCTTACTGTGTACCCTTCTGGAAATTTTCTGTTCACCTTTAAACACACATACACACATGCACACACTCAATGTCACTCAGTGACAGTATACTACACACACCATTCTGCACCTTGGGTTTTTTGTTTGTTTTTTATTTTTTCATTCTTGGTCAGGGCTGGGGATTGAACCCAGGGCCTGGTGTATACTATGCAAATGCTTTACTACTGAGCTCCATCCCCAGCCTGCCTTGCTTTATTTCTTACTCACCATTATAGCTTGGCAATTTTAATATCAACACACATAGACCTACTTTATTCCTTTAAGTGAGTGCACAGGATCTCATTGCTTTTATACCTTTTAATTTGCTAAATCTGATTTCTACTGTGAACATTTAGATTGTTTTCAGCCTTTTGCTGGTACTAATATTGTATTATGGGGTATCTTGTCCATGCTTATCTGCCCTGTGTGTCAGTATGTCCACAGCATAAATTCCTAGAGTTTTGAATTGTGAGTGTAAGATTGCTTCCTACATAAATTATACTCATTTACTCTCAGAACACCAAGCAGTAGATGGGTGTTTGTTTCTCCACCTTTCTAATATTTGCTGCTACAAAACTGTACCAAATTAATGAATGGAAAATTTTACACACTGTAAAGCCCATAAATATCCAAAATGGCGTGCCGATGGCCACCTCTTCCATGAAGCTCTTCCTCATTGCTCATCTCCCCTCCACAGTACACATTCCTTCCACTATATGCCCTTCAGTATACTGCAGTCTATATGTGCCAGTCCGTCCAATCTATTCGCTCAGGAGACTGAACTAGTCCACTCGCCCTGCACCTCCTGTAGCTCACTGTACAAAATTAAAAGCTTGTAGGATTGAACTTGGTTCTTACCAACCCCGTTTCTTGGCTTCTGGCTGAGTGGTAGCCATGCAGGGGTGGAGGAGACCTTGAGGACCCTGGACCATGTCTCAGCTCTATCCATAGTCCCTAGCAGTGTGCACACTGGTTGATTTTTCCCACACCGTATTTCTCAGTTTCATTATTTTTCTGGATCCTGGGTGAGTGAGCTTCATTGAGAGAGAAATATTTTACCATGGACTTGGGCTTGGCAGCTGGACTTCAGTTGGGGAAGGAGAAAAGTAAAGCGATGAATCTGCTCTACCTTTACTTCAGTCTACCAGGTGGGCAACGTGGGCAGACCTTTAAGGAAAATGAAAAGCCACATCTGAGCCCAAGCCTAAACCACCAAAGCCACCACTGGCCAAATCTCGCCTGCCATGGTGGACACATCATCTGAGTCCCATAGCCCAGCCCCACAAGCCATGTCTATGCTTACATTCATGGACAGGCTGCACAGGCTTGGGGAGCAATCTTCCCAAACAACTTTCACTGATGAGCTATTTAAAAACAAAACAGAAAACTACCCTGCAGACTTGGCCCTGAACTATAATCTGCATGCTCCACCCTTGGTCTGTTCCTGAGCCCTAGGAAAGATCTGCAAGCCTGGAGTTTCTCACTTGCTTGTCTCAGAAGCTGATCCAGATGTGGCTCACCGCTGGCCAACTGCAGAAATGCACATGCTGTTGCTTCACTCGCCTGGGCTGCACTGGGATCACCTGCTGCCCAAGGATCTGGCCTGGTCACCAGAGCCTACCTTTTAGCTCGCAGCAGTCTCCACAGAGGCCCAAGCCTGATGGGCATGGAGGCTGGGGCCTGCCAGAGGGCAGGACCACTCCTGCATCTGTCAGGGAATGCTGGGCTTTCAGGATCATAGCACTCTGTGCAGAAACATCTGTAGCCCTCCTTTCTCCATCCTCGCTCTGCTGTGCCCCACACCACCACCCAGGTCCCCAGTTAGGTCGGGGAGTCAGGATGCCCAGAAGGAGTGACATAAAACCTACAGCTGAGAGGCAGAGCCAGCTCCAGATGCCACTGGCTGGGATGACCTGTCACAACATTTCCCTTCGCTGTTCTCACTTTCCACCTAACTCATGGTCCTCTTCCTCTGTCTAGTCCCTGCTGTCCCTCCTGCTCCATGACATGCTTGACCTCAGCTCCCAGCCCCTCTTGGTTTCCCTTCAACTCCATCATTTCTCTGGACTCAGTGCAATACAGCCACAGCCAAGCCTTGTACAGCCTTATGGGAGAAGGACAACCTCTTGCTGGGGGACTCGCATTTATGAAAGAGGTTGCTGGGATGAATGTGTGCCAGGAAACTGAGTATAGAGCTGACTGCAGGTATCTGCATGCCTTCTCCTCCGTGTTTTCCACCTTCCTCTGCCTCTCTCTCTTTCTTCTTCCCAGGGAAGTACTAAAAATCTTTCTCATTTCCCAGGTACACCCCACATACTTCACCCCTGAGCCCTACCTTGATTCTGTGATCCCAATGGGGAGTGTGATGAATTGGGGGTGGTGGGGATGGAAGCACAACATGCCAAAGATTCTGATAGACCTGGCCAAAGAGAAGGCTGCATCCCAGGACAGAAGGCACTCACCATCACTGAGTATGTTCCACCAGATGACAGAAGATGAGACAGAGGTCAAAGGGAAAGATGCATCAGACATGGGAGGAGAGAGGAGGACACAGGAAGGCTGGTCTGGATATCCTTTCACCCTTTATAAGCCATGCTACACCTGAGTCCCCTGAGGGGACTCAAGAACCTCACTTTGTGTTGCTCTGAACTCTGAGAAATGTTCATACTATGGCTCCCAGTTCACCCCTAGAGGAAGAGCCGCTTCTAAATTAAAGTCTTCCTTACTCAAACAACTCTTTTTTTGTATAGCACTCTCATGTCTATTATCTCAGTCTTCTCATGAGACTGTATAATGTGAAGATGAGGAGCCTCTGACCCTGCGGTGAGTATAAATTCCCCAGTGACAGTGCTAACTATTTTCCTGAAACAGCTGGGCAGTTGGTACATCCTGTTTGTATTTTTTTTTTTTTGGCGGTACTGGGGATCGAACTCAGGACCCTGCACTTGCTAGGCAGGCACTTATTCCACTGAGTGATATCCCCAGCCCAGTTGGTACATCCTGAACAAGGCACTACCACAGGATTACAGGCAAAGGATAAAACTGTTCAGAACGATTGTCAGAGCAGGTGGAGTTGTGGAGCCTGCTTAGGTTGTGATATGTAGGTGGCCTGAGACTCCAAACAGAACTTCAGAAAGGGATTCACTTAGCCTCATTCACTATGCCTCATCCTGTGACTTCCTCTCCTGCTGTGCAGTGCACAGCCTCCTTAACCAGCAGTCGCCAGTAGGAAAGGAGGAAAGGGAACATCTGGCAGAGGGGATTTGTTCCCTTCCATCACCACTGGTGCATCTCAACACACCAGTCATGGGGTGAGCACTCTTAGCCCTTGGGAGCTGATCCTTGGCCAGCTGCTCTTCCTATAGAGACTTGATGATAAGCTTTGGCAAAACATCCTGGTGTCATTTACTCCTCTCAGATAGTCTATAGTGAGGTTCTTTTCAGTTAATAGTTTCTTCAATGTCACTGGACCCACAGGGCTTCTTGAGCAATAGAGATCCCTCTGTTTTGATGAAAGAGCAGAGAGAGGAACACAGGCAATGGAGTCAGATAATCCCAAATTCAAATATCCCTGGCTTGCTTGTACATCCAGAAGGGATTATATCATGGCAAAAAAATGCCAATCTCAGCACAGTATGATGAAGGTTCAGTGAGGTATCACAGTTGAAGCATTCTGGACATGGAAGCAGTAGTCAGCAATGATGGCTATGAAGAGGATAGAGCAAGTGATTTCCAGAAAGTACACAGGGGCAGGGGCAGGGCCAGGGCCAGGGGCAGGGGCAGGGCCAGGGCCAGGGCCAGGGGCGTGACAGATTGCTGTGGACGTTGAGAGCTTCATCTAGAGCCTGAAACAGAGAACAAAGGAGCATGGGTAGAGTTTCAAAAAGGAACCCATTTTTCTCAGAGGACAGAATGTGCGGAATAGCTCTTTATCTATAATCTTAAGCAATTAGCAGACTCCAAAAGTTGTGGTCGATAGCCTCATAGGTGTTTGCAAAAGTCAGCCTTTGGATTCCAGGAAAATTTTAATTGCTTTTACTTCAATAATATTTTAGGGCTGGGGATATAGCTCAGTGGAATAAGTGCCTGCCTGGCAAGCAAAAGGTCCTGAGTTCAATCCCTGGTACCGAAAAAAAAACAAAAACAAAAATAATATTTTAAAATAAGATGGCAAAGGTGAGTACCTGCAGTCAGAGAGATTATTGAGATTCATTCTCGTTCCTCTTCATCTTTCTGAGTAGACACATCTTTGCACTTAAATTTCAGCTTGGCCCCACAACTTACGTTGACCAATGGAATATTACCAAGCACACAGCACATAACCAAAAGAAGCACTTACACAATTTAATATGCTCTCCTGCCTTTGCAGCATTGTCATGGAAAGAACCTACCCAGCTGGCCTACTGGTCCCATGAGAAGGATGAGCCACACGCAGAGCAGAGATGCCCCAGCTCAACCCAGCCTGTGCCAGCTAGTCCAGAGAGTCATGAGCTAATGTTCTGTGGTATCTGAGACCTTGTGATTCTTTGTCACGCACTGTTACTGAAGCAGTAACTAAATGAGGAAGACATTGATACTACTGCCATAGAAATAGGGTTACTCTGTAACAAAAAGATAAACTATATGACACTGGAAATCAAAACCAGATATTATATAGAGGTTAGAAAAATGACAAGGAAATTATTACAGTGGCCAGAAAAAGATGGCCACTAACATTAAGTGGTAGCGAAATATTTGGTAAAGTTACACCCAGCAGTCACTTGGAAGACAGAAAATGTATCTAATAAATTTGTAAACTTGGACAGAACAGTGAAAACATAAGTTGATTTTTTCAGCTGCATATGATACTGTAAAAAAAGACAAGTTTAGGAAGAAGATGATCAATTTCCATTCTAAATTTAGAAGGAGTGTAAGAGGAGTCTTATCTCCAGTCTCTCTACTCAGGAGAGTCTCAAATTATAATATAGCCTAGACAAAATTAAGTTATAAGACAGACCAAATGCAGCAAGCTGCCAGCAGGACCCAGTTAAAGGTGCCAGGGCCTCTTTAAGAACCGCGAGAAGAATTAAGGCTGATGAGAGTAGCACCTCAGACCTGAGGAAAAGACATTCTAGGATACAGAAGGGCATAGTTCCTACAGAAACCGTAGAAATGTGCTTCCCCCGTTTATAACTACTGAGCATAATTAAGCAACAGCCCCCCACTCTTGTGCTCTGAGCTCCCACCCTACTGTCAAGCTGAGGCCACTCATGTTTCCCACACCTGTTCCTAGCCAGCAACCAGCATAACAAGGAGCCCAAGCAGGCCTTGCCTAGAAGACATGGACATCTCTCACAAGCCACTTTGGCTTAAGCATGCCCCTGTGGCCTTGTCAAACTCCCTAGGACTTTACTACAGACGAAGAAATCTGCCACTCAAACTTCCTTTCTTCTCACCTTCCACCAGGGGCAGATCTAGATTATAAGCTGACAAGTTTCCCTGCCCCCTCCAGCTCTCTCCTCATTTTCTCTAGCCCTGCTTTGGTACCTGCTCCTCAAAGTACACCGCTAACACAAGGCATCCCAGGGGGGCTCAAGAAAAGAAGAAATGGCTAAATGTGAATCTGGGACTTTATCTACATCACCCAAGCATCCTCCGTGGTAGCAGAGGCACAGTAGTGTCTAGTCCAAGATAATTGCTCAGACTACTAAAGATTTCACCAGCTCAGGAGAATGCTGTAGAGGTTTTTTAAACATAGAAAGACCAACACCTACACAGATAATAGAGTTGGCTAAGTACTGATCAATTGTACAGATGCCCTGAAAATGAATAGAAACTAAAGATTAAACAAATATTGACTAGTGTGAGAGCACAGGGCCTTTTAGGAGCTCCCAACACCTGGGTTTCTTATCTCCTACAACAGAGAAACAGACAGTCCAGATGTCTAACTATTAAAGTCACAGAGCTCCAGAAACATTTAACTAGTTCTATAATACAGATCTCTTTTGTAAAAGCCAGAGCCATGGAGGGCAAACCTGAGACCCTGGAGTATATTGTATAGGGACTTCATGTTGAGCCTGTGGTCTTCTCCTTCTGCTCAGACCCTCTGGGCTTTCAGAGATGACTCACGCTTCTCTGGCAAGAGCAGCATTTTGAGTCTGGAAGATGCTACAGTTTCCTTTCTCCATAAGGCAACAGGTGCCTTATCAGAAGCTGACCTCATTGTCTCTCATGGCCAATAACTAGAGCATAAACCAATAAATCCTGACATAGTCCAGCTGGATACATGCTGTGTCTGATATGGGAGGACAGAAACTGTACACTGAAAGAATTCTAAGAAATAGCCTTCATGTACCAGTAGGAGCCAGGGAAGTTCTCCTGGAATTGCATGTTGAAGGCATTTGATCAAGATGGTCAGAATATTAATGAGGCAAGGAAACCTTAACTGACCTTAGTTCACTTTCACTGACTAATGGATTAACACCCTGAGAGGGAGCCCAGGGGATGGGGACAACATCTTGGAATGGCACTTAAGAAAAATGATGGTCTCACTTGCACTGACAGGCAGTAGAGGAAGGCATGAAGAGGCTGAGGAAAATGCTTGTGCTGGAGTGCATGCATGTGAGGCAAGAAGCTGGATGTGCCAGAGGACTATGCTCCATAGAAAAACCCACTCTTCATCTAGGTCACTAATTGCTAAGCAGATTTCTAAGGACCAATTTTACTAGATTTGGCAACTGAAAATACAAGATCCCAGTTAAATTTGAATTTCAGGTAAACAACAGGTGAAAGTCATTCCAATAAAAAAGGCAATCCCTTTCTGAATTTCCAGACCCATATGGATCCACTAGAGACATTACTGAACTCCTGGGAGGAAACACAGTACCCACAGCAGACACTTGCTGTGTAATTCCCCATAGGGCCCACCAAGTGGTCCTCTCATGTACCTGTAGATCATGAAATGGTAAATAACTAGCATTTTCCAAGAAAATTGAACACAGAGTATAAGTTGATAGCCATATCTGTGTTGCTATGAGTGTTGCGGTCCAGGACAGGTTCCTAAATTCTTGAGGCCATAAACAAAGAATTGGATGTGACACACAATGGCTGCCAGAAAAGTTTATGAAGGCAATAGTACACTCAGGGTGAGCAGGCTCATGCCTGAGAAAGGAAAATAGCATGGGTGCTTAGGGACATAAGGGAGGGTTAAATGTTGCACAGGTTCTGGGGCACCTCACACTGGGGTCTTCCAGAGCAGAACTGACAATGTGATTGACAGGGTGCTGAGTCATGTCAGCTGTTCTACTGCACATATCCCTTCCCATAATTCATGCTATTACAATTGGATGTATGATTTAAGGTGGCTACTAAAACTGGTGGACAGAGCTCCTATCTCCTCCTAATATATCAAACAGAGAGTGAGGAAAACAATCTTCCTCTCAGAGCCAATTGGAAAATATCCAGAGAAAAAACCATTACTGGAGTTGAAAGGCATCCTGAGTTCTGTCTTCTCTTTTGTTACCAGTATGAATTAATCATCCCAGTAGACATCAGTTAAGGAGGGAAATAAACAGATTGTGGTGGTCTGTGGCAACACCTGAGCAGTGCAGCATTTCAGAGGAACTCCTCTCCTCCGGGAAGGCCTGTGCCTGGGTTCTGCTCCACGCCTTAGAGTTAAGAAGGAGTTCGGACTGGGAGGGCCCATCCCTGTTGGTGGTTGAGGCCTGCAGTGTGGAAACAGCCTCAGGCTCTGGGGTCCTTGGGGTTGGGAGGTGAGGCCTGTTCTCCAGTGACCAGCTACCCAAGGATCCCAAAGCAACAGCCCCTGTCTAACCACCACAGGTTTCAAGCTGAGGCCCAGAGGCTTCCGACCATGGACTACAGAGCCTGCTACTGAAGCCCAGCACCCCCCACCATCACAGATGGGGTCTGAGCCAAAAACCCAGCAATTGCCTGGGGTTCCTGGGCCCAGTGGGCCACAGTTTGCTACCACCTTGGGATTAGTTTGGTATTGAGGTCAACTAGGGTCCTTTGTGAGCTACATGGGTAGTTTGTAGCTCAGCACTTGTCATCTGACATTCAAAATGACAAGATATAGGAGCAAAAAGCAGTCTCAGAACACAGCTCCACCCAGAACAAGTACAGGAGACAACAACATAGGAGAACTAGGAAGGCACGTACCTAAAATTTCTGAAATGATCACATCTGAAGTAAAGAAACAACTCCATCAGGCCATAGGAGAGATTAACTCTGAAATAATCTCTCAGGCAAAAAACAAAATGAAAATAATAATGGAAGAAATGCTTTGCACATACAGAGAAGAAACAGATAAAAGAATAGATCAAAGGCAACAAATGGAAACATTACATGAGCAATTTAGAAATGAATTAGAACACATGAAACAGACTCAAAGAGATTTCCAGGAAATGAAAACTTCCACTGAAAGCTTGCAAAATAACTTCAATGAAGCTGAAGATAGAATTTCAGAACTTGAAAACAGCATGACAGCTAACGATTGTGAAAGAAAGGATCTCTTAAAGTCATCAAGGAACCAGGAAAAATCAATCCAACAGCTGCAAGACGAAGGAAAGAGAAATAATGTCCCAGTAATAGGAATCAATGAAACAGCAGTAGGCAGCACAAATGACATAAAAAGAATATTTGCAGAAATAAAATCAGAAAATTTCCCAAGCACGGTAAAAGATACTGATGTGCAGTAAACAAGGCATATAGAACTCCAGTGAGCCACAACCCAAATAAAACCACACCCAGACATATAATAGTCAACATCCCAGACATCCAGCAAAAGAACATAATATTAAAAGCTGCTAGAGAAAAGAAACAGATCACTTACAAAGGAAATCACATCAGAATCAAAGCAGACTCCTCAACAGAAACCATGTAATCAAGAAGAGCTTGGAGTGAGGTATTACAGATTCTGAGACAAAACAGCTTTCAAACCAGACTGATATATCCTACAAAACTATCCTTCAAATTCAATGGAGAAATAAAGTATTTCCACAACAAACAACAACTGAAGAACTTCATGAGTGCCAAAACAACATTACAAAAAGTACTACAAGATATTCTAGACAGAAAAGAGACCACAATCTTAAGAACAATAGAAAGGAACCCTTAAGCAGAACAAGAAATTAAACAGCAAAAGAGGGAAAGCAACAGCAAGTAAAGAGCATGACAAAAATAAGCCAACATATAACAGTTATAACCATGAATGTAAATGGCCTCAATTCACCAGTAAAAAGAAACAGGCTGGCAGAGTGGATTAAGAGATAAAATCCCATAATATGCTGTATACAAGAAACACACTTTACTCAAAAGGAAATCCAAAAACTAAAAGTAAAAGGATGGAAAACAATTCTCCATGCAACAGGTTCACAGAAAAAAGCAAGGGTAGCTATTATGTTTGCAGACAACGTAAACTTCAACCTGAAAACAATGAAAAGAGACAAAGAAGGCCATATATACTAGTTAGGGGAAAGATGCGAGAGGAAGAGATAATCCTAAACATGTGTGCACCAAATACTGGAGCACCAAACTATATAAGGCAAATCTTAATGGACATAAAAAACCCAAATAATGAATAACTCTATTCTAATAGGGGACATAAACACCCCTTTGACGCAGAGACAGGTCAAATGGACTAAAACTCAGCAAAGATATAACAGACCTGAACCAAATGTGTGAAAAAATGGACTTAGTAGATGTATACAGAGTGTTCCACACCACAACATCAGAATACACATTTTTCTAAGCTTCACATGAGACTTTCTCTAAAATAGACCACATTCTAGCCCATAGAGCAAAATGCAAAAGAATTGAAATTATCCCATGCATATTATCTAACCACAGTGCAATAAAATTGGAAATTAATGACAAAGGGAATTCCAAAAATTCCATAAACACTTGAAAATTAGACAACAAACTCCTGAAAACCAATGGGTCAGACAAGAAATTTAAAAATACCTACAAACAAATGAAAATGCAAATACAACTTATAGGAATATGTGGGATGCAATGAAAGCAGCTCTCAGAGGGAAATTTATAGTGATGAACTTGCACATAAAGAAAACAGAAAGAGAGCAAATAAATAGCCTAATGTTGCACCTCAAACTTTTAGAAAAAGAAAAACAGGTCAAGCCAAAAGCCCAAAGGGAGGAGATTATAAAGCTTAGGGCAGAAATTATTGCAATTGAGATGAAGAAAACTCTTCAAAAAATAAGTGAATCAAAGAGTTGGTTCTTTGACAGAATAAATAAAATTGATAAACCCCTAGCCAACCTTATCAAAAAAAAGAAAGGAAAGAACTCAAGTTCATGCAACAAGGAATGAAAAGGATGAAATCACGACAGATCCTACAGAAATTCAAAAGATCATTAATACCTACTTTGAGAATCTTTACTCCCATAAGATAGAAAACTCAGAAAAAATGCACACATTCCTAGAAATACATGAATTACCAAAGTTGAACCAAGAAGATATAAAAATCCTGAACAACCCAATATCAAGTAATAAGATTGAAAATGTCATTAAAAACTAACCTACAAAAAAAAGCCCAGGCCCTGATGGATTCAGAGCAAAATTTTATGAAACATTCAGGGAAGATTTAATGCCAACACTCCTCAAACTCTTCAATGAAATTGAAAAGGAAGCAATTCTCCCCAGCTCCTTTCTGGAGGCAAGTATTATACTGATACAAAAACCAGAGAAGGACCCACCAAGAAAGAGAACTATAGGCCAATCTCCCTAATGAACATAGATGCCAAGATGCTCAATAAAATACTAGCAAATAGAATGCAATGAAACATAAGGAAAATTATACACCATAACCAGGTTGGATTCATTCCAGGAATGCAGGGATGGTTCAATATTTGCAGATCAATTAATGTAATACACCATATCAATAGAGTCAAAGACAAAAACCACATGATCATCTCAATAGATGCAGAAAAAGCTTTTGATAAAGTCCAACATGCATTCATGTTAAAAACCCTAGAAAAAATAGGAATAGATAGCCTCTACCTTAATTTGATCAAAGCCATCTATGACAAACCAAGAGTCAATATCATATTAAATGGACAAAAACTGAAAGCTTTCACTTCAAACTCAGGAACAAGACAAGGATGTCCACTGTCACCACTACTATTTAACATAGTTCTAGAAGCACTAGCCAGAGCAATTAGACAAGAGAGAGAAATAAAAGGAATAAGGATAGGAAAGGAAGAAGTAAAACTATCGCTATTTGCAGATGACATGATACTTTACATGGAAGACCCCCAAAACTCCACAAGAAGACTACTTCAGTTAATTGACAAACTCAGCAGAGTAACTGGATACAAAGTCAACACCCAAAAATCAATATCATTCCTATACACAAACAACAAACAGACTGAGAGAGAAATTAAGGAAACCATACCTTTTACAATAGCATCCAAGAAACTGAAATATTTAGGAAAAAATCTAACAAAAGAGGTAAAGGATCTATTCAGTGAAAACTACAGTACTCTGAAAAAAGAGATCAAAGAGGATTTCAGTAAATGGAAAAACATTCCTTGCTCATGGTTAGGAAGAACCAACATTGTGAAAATTGCCATACTGCCAAAATTGTTATACAAAGTCAATGCAATTCCTATTAAACTGCCATTAGCATACATCACAGATCTAGAGAAAACGTTCTTGGGCTGGGGATATAGCTCAGTGGAATAAGCGCTTGCTTAGCAAGCACAGGGTCCTGAGTTCGATCCCCAGTACCGCAAAAAAAAAAAAAAAATAGAGAAAACGTTCTTCAAATTCATCTGGAACCAGAAAAGACCCAGAATAGCGAAAGCAATTCTGGGCAACAAGGACAAGTCAGGTGGAATCACAATCCCTGACCTGAAATTATACTACAAAGATACTGTAATAAAATCAACCTGGTACTGGCTAAAAAACAGACCTGAGGGTCAATGGAACAGACTGGAAGATGCAGCCACAACCACAAACACACTTATTCACCTAATATTTGACAAAGGGGCCAAACAAGCTCACTGGAAGAAAGATAGCCTCTTTAATAAATGGTGCTGGAAAAATTGGCTTGCCTCTTGCTGAAGACTGAAAATAGACTCAAGTCTATCACCATGCACCAAACTCAAGTCAAAATGGATCACAGATCTCAATATTAAAACAGAAACAATCTTGATCAGTCTTGGATGTCTATATGTGTTATCCTGAACACACACTTCGAAGAAATCAATATGCAAAGCAGCAACTATTGGTGGATTTTTTTTGGGGGGGGGGTTGTGTTTTTTTGTCTTTGGTTTTTTGTTTTTTGTGCTTTTCTGTTGTTGAGAGGATTAATTGTCTGACCAATTTTGCATGTCTGTATCTGGGTTCATATATATACACTTCGAAGATATCAATGGGTAAAGCAACAACCACTGATGAGTCCATGTCACCTTCTCTGTAGATCAGTTTTGATTGTACTATTTTTATGCTAATTTGTGTCTGTTTGTTAATATGTTTTTGTGCTTTTATTTTAAAAAAAAACAGAAACACTACCAGATGTGCATGTGTAAACAACATATAGTATCATTAGTGTAGGAACCTTGAGGCGAGAATATAGATCAGGAGGTATGAAGGGAGACTGCTCAAGGGTAGAGAGCAATCGGGATGAAGGGAAGGAGAGGAGGAACAGGAGGATAGCTGAGTAGGTATGTATGTATGTGCAGGATGGCTGACATGGTTACACTGTTGTTTCATGTCATATTGATGTGGGAAACAATCGGTGATTAGTTGTTTGATCAACCTTGTATGTCTATTTGTATTGTCCCGAGTATACACTTTGAAACTACCAACGTGTAATACAACAACCATTGTCGATCCCCTGCCACCTGTAGTTCGGTTTTTATACTGTTCTTGTGCTACTGTGTGTATGTTTGTTAGTGTTTTTGTTCTTTTACTTTTAAAATAAAAAAACAGAAACACTAAATCTATTAGAAGAGAAAGTAGGTAAAAATCTTGAAGACATAGAAGTAGGCAAAGAGTTCATGAACAAAAATCAAACTGCAAGGGAAACACTTCAAAGAATCAATAACTGGGACCACATCTTACTGAAAAGTTTTTGCACATCTAAAGAAATCACCAGCAGAGTAAAAAGAAAACACACAAATTGGGAAAAAATCCTAGCTGGCTCTCCCTCGGACAAAGGTCTTCTATCTAGAACATACAAAGAATTAAAAAGTATGAACCTGTCCAAATTCAAAGCCCCAGTCCACAAATGGGCATCTGAGATGAATACACACTTCTCAGAGAAAGAAATACAAATGGAAAATAAATATATGAGAAAATGTTCTACATATTTAGTCATTCAAGAAATGTAAATAAAAAAACATTGAGATTTTATCTCACCCCAGTAAAATTGGCCAGCATTAAGAAATCATCCAATAACAAATGCTGGCGAGGCTGTGGAGAAATAGGAACTCTTCTGCACTGCTGGTGGGAATGCAGACTGGTAAAACCACTGTGGAGATTGGTTTGGAGATTCCTCAGCAAACTAGGTCTAGAGGTCCCATTCAACCCAGCTATTCCCATTCTGGGTATTTTCCCAGAAGATCTGAAAACATCATATCACTGCGATATATGTGCACCCATGTTTATAGCAGTGCAATTTATAATAGCTAAATCGTGGAAGCAACCCAAATGTCCATCCACAGAGGACTGGATAAAAAACTGTGTCAATTTTACATAATGGAGTATTACTCAGCTATAAAGACAAACTTGAGGCTTTTATAGGCAAATGGTCACAAATAGAGACCATACTCATAAGTAAAATAAATCAGATGTGCATGTGAAAGCAGCGTATTGTATCATTAGTGTAAGAACCTGAAAGTGGAAATATAAATTAGAAGGTATGAAAGGAAACTGCTCAAAAGAAAAGAGCAACTGTGATAAGAAGAAGGAAAAAAGGAAGATAGGCATAGTTATGTATGTATGTATGTATATGCAGGATGGCTAACATGGTTGCACTATTGTCTCATGTCACTTTATTGTAAGGAACAGTCAATAATTAGTTGTTTGATCAATCTTGTCTGTCTATATGCATTATCCTGAACATACACTTTGAGGGTATCAATATGTAATACAACAACCATTGTTAATTCCCTGTTACCTTATTTATAATTTAGCTTTGGTGCTGTTCTTGTGTTACTTTGTGTCTGTTTTCTAATGTTTTCATTCTTTTACTTTTAAAATTATATATATATATATATATATATATATATATCATTCTTTTACTTTTAAAATTATATATATATATATATATATATATATATATATATATATATTTGGATGTATGAGATGTAGTCCATATACATGAGTCTTCAATCAGCACCAGGCAAGGAAAGAATACTGATGGTCATGCTGGCAAGTTTGATGCACATGTATCCTGGTTTGGAATGTTGGAATTTTCGAGAGAAGGCTTGGAGGTCTTTGCTTTACTTGTCTCTGCCTCTGTGTAGTAAGCCTTCAGACAAGGGCCAGGGGGTTGGCCCTGGGGTTTTGCTCAGGTTCAGGTGAATGGAGGAGACCATCCCTATAGTCTGAATTGTACCATCTATGTTATCTGTTGATCCAAAGCATGGTAACCCTCTCTCCCACCCTCCCCCATTAGAACTAAGGTCTCTGGGGCCAGGAAATAAATGCAGTGTTGGCTACAGTAGAGCACACAGTGGGCCCACTGGATACATAGACATGCACAATACCCAGCATATAATTGGAATTGCTATTCTTGACTCTTGGCTTAACTCCTACAGTGTACACCCGAGTTGTAGGGTAGTTGCTCAGAGAACTATAGAAAAGGTCAATTGGTGACTTCTAAATTGGTGCCCCCAAAGTAAATGGTACCCTTTCTCCAAGCCCAAGTATCTATCTCTGGGGGGAGACAGCAGGATAAATATTACCGCTAACAATCAAAACGTTTCTAGGTCTGTAGTTTCTACAGTGTCTCTAGCTAATTTGCTCACACAAGCCCTGCAGAAACCAATGAGCCCTGGTGAATGACTGAATACTACTCTATCGCTGGCCCCAAAAAAGTAGGAAACCTGATAGCACTTGCTGTGTCCAGAGATCTTATTACTTTCCCAGGTCTGTTGGTGTTCTGAGTAAAGACCTCAGGGTATGTGATCAGTGATTTTTGCAAGTACATTCTTTTTCATTCCGATTTAAAACAATCAGTTTGCATTTATGTGGGACAGAAAATAATATGCCTTACAGATTCTTCATGAGGCTATGTTAACTCTCCCTCTGCCACAGCACAGTTCAATGAATCTCAACTGCCTAGAGAGTTCATAAATGTCAAAGAGATCTCTTATGTCCTCAACCTCACACTGGTTGGGAAGGACAGGTATGATGCTTCGGGAAGACATATGCACTCCACAGGTGGGCTGTGAACACTGTAAAGATTCAAGGACCAGCCACTTAGATTAAGTTTTTTGGAATACAACTGTTACTGGCTTTTTCATCCCAAAGAGATTCTTTCCATGTTCTTGATGTTCTGAACAAAGAATTGGATGAGACACATGGGAAAGGTAGTGAGGATTTACCTGTGTTGAAGATAGAGAAGAAATAAACTATTCAGAGTGAGAGCAGGCAAGTGAAGAGATTCACAGCAGCCGAGAGGAATAATGACAGAACTCTTGTATATGGAATTCCTAGATTGCTTCTCCCATGCAAACAGGGCATTCAGGGCAGTAGTCCTATCAGAAACTCTCTTGGCCTGCAGTCAGGTGTAAGCTGTCCTATTGAAGCCTTGAGGGCATGAGAAAGCTACCTGTGCAGGTAGCCCAGACTCAAGCCACTAAGTCTGTGGTAACTGGGAGCAGCAGCAATACCTTCTCACTCGCCTTTGGATTCTTTGTTGTGAGGAAGCCCAGGCCACGTGGATTTACACGTGTTTCCATCCATACTACAGCTGACGGCCTGCACTAAATGTCAATGCAGGTATGTGAGTGTGTCGGCAGGTGGTTTTGCCAGGGGTTCCAGTCTTCTGGGTGAATCCCAGAGAACAGGAATGAGAGACAGCACATGCTGCTATGCCTTATCCAAATTCCTGACCCACAGAAACTGATCAATTTGCAATCTATTATTTTGAGCTACATAAATATTGTGTAGCATGTAGCAAATACAAGACTAATGAAATTTTATCCTAAGAAAATAATCTAAGATCAAACAAAACCTTGGAAACTATCTAAGTTTCTCCCCGAAAAAATGAATTTTTTTCTTCAGTTTCAGTGCTTGGGAAGACCAGCTGGACTGAGAAGAGCCATTGAGAAGGTTAGAAGAGTGCAGCTCAGAAGAAAGGAACAGAGCTAGTTAACTGAGAGTCTACTGATCTGCAGTAGACTTGCAGAAATGATTGACTGAATTAACAGAGTTCCTTGCCCACCTGGCCTTAGTTGTAAATCAGGCGTCGTGAGGCCACAGAGAAGAGATCAAGGCCTGTTTAAAGGAAGTGCAGAAGAAGGGTCTGTTACAAAATAAAATTCCTAAAGTAAATGGAAAACAAGAGAAATTCTCACAGAATGCAGAGGAAAAGGTCAAAAAGTTAAGATGAGGAAAGAAGAAAAAGAGAGAGATAGAAAGGGCCTGTCCAGGAGATACAATCTGTATGAGAAGGAATCCCCTAAACAGAGGACAAAGCAAATGATCTCAAACAATAATTATGGAACTAATTAAACTTTCCAGAGTTGAAGAACAAAGATCGGCAAAACGAAGAAGGCTCACAGGGTTCCTTTAAAATTTACTGAGAAGAAAGTACACCTAGGCATATCCTTGTGATTTTTTTTAAGTTTCAAGGATAAAGAAAGAAGTTTTCAAGCATCCAGAGAGAAAAAGAAGGTTGCCTATAAAAGCAGCAAAAATCAGACTGATCTCGGATTTTTCTCTTACATTCTAAGTGCTAGAGGACAGTGGAACAACATTTACAGAGGTTAATGGGAAAATAATTTTGAATCAAGAATGATATACCCTGCCAAGTTAATATTTGTGTATGAAGGCAATGGATACCAAGGGGCTAAGAAAGTGTATTGGTTAAGAACCTTCTATGAAAATTTTTCTGAATGACTTAAATAGAGGGAGGTAGTTGTATGGAAGAGTTGATGGTTAGAACTACTTAAGAACACGATGTTGAAAAATTGTTACCTATAGGGTAGTAAACCTAAATGCAAACTAGATTTGTAAGCTGGACCTAAAATTTTTAGTTTATGTAGTTTTAAACTGTCAAAATTCATGCCAAATATTCAATGTAAATAAATACAGCTTTATTTTCTACCATATGATGTAAAGATGGATACTGTTAAGCCAAATGTATGTTAAATAGAAATGCTCTGACACCATGGTCAAGAGAAGTACAGGAAAGACCTTCCAAATGTTCATCTGACAAAACTGGAAAATGGTAGTTTAAATTCCTTTTTTAAAAAACTAGTAAGTTTATAGTGTTAATACTAATAAAGTAAGGAGAAAATTTCCAAATCACTGGTTGGAGAGGGGTGGCTACGTCTGAAATGCTGATTAGGGAAACCAATAATTATTGCATCAGATGACAATTCATACAAGTCAGTTTGTCACTAAGTTGTGGAGAAAAATAGACTGTCTACATTCCAGGTTTCTGTAATAGAAAACAAGTGAAAATCCAATAAAAAGTAGCAGGAGAAAAATACCAAGGAAGAGTTAAAATTTGCATAAAAAGTATTGACAGAAACAGAGGTGAGTTATACTCACAAATTGGTTAAATTCCCAATTATTAATAAGCTCTAAATTGAGTAAAAAACTCAGTTTCTGATTTAGATACCCACATTTGTATAGAGCAAAGGTCAAAGGGGTTTAAAGATAACAAAAACTCTTTAGGTCATTAAAAGTGAAGAGTAACCTTTTTATTCACCTTTAAGAGATTATGTGGCATTCATATGCAAGATTTTGTATCAATATCTTGATGTGAATGGTAGTTTTACTATTATAAACATATCGATACTTTTTTTTTTTTTTTTTTTTTTATGCGGTACTGGGGATTGAACTCAGGACCCTGTGCTTGCTAGGCAGGCGCTTATTCCACTGAGCTATATCCCCAGCCCCATATTGATACATTTTAAAACACATTCAGAATTAATGATTTCAGGTACTTAAAATTCAATGGATAGTTCTTCAGTTAAAGAGAACACATATAGCAAAAATATACATGAATGTTGAGCCTGGTATGGTGACACACATCCATAATCCCAGCACTTGGAAGCCCGAGGCTGAGGCATGGGGATCATCACAAATTCAAGGCCAGCCTGGGCTACATACATAGTGAATTCAAGTCCAGACTAAACTACATAGTGAGACCCTGTTTCACAAAAAATAAAGAGCTAATTTTGATAACCTGTATGTTGCAGTCAATAATATTTTTGATAAGTAGCTCATGATGGGAAGATTCTCATTTTCCCATCTTTGAAAAAAATAGATATATAGTAACTTTTTAAAAAGCCAACCAGATGTGATGATACACTCCTATAACCCAAGCACTCGGGAGGCTGAGGCAGGAGGATCGTTGCAAGTTCGAGACCAGCCTGAACTGCAGAGTGAGACCCCCGTCTCAAAAAAAAAAAAGCCAACTGTGTAAAAGAGTATTCATTTTTGTATGTCCTCACTAACCCAACTCTTTTCCTATTTGCCAGTTAAATTGGAACTTAATTTTTAATGCATATTTGTCATTGTTGTGAGGTTAAAGATTTCTTCAACTATATATAAGCTTTATTTCTTTTGTGATTTAGCTATAATTTCCCCATTTATATCATAATGTTCATTTTCTGTCCAATACACATATTTTTCTATGTTCAAGATATCATTCCTTTGTATGTATGTCGTAAATTTTTCCCAGTTTTGTCATGTGTTTTCTTCGTTTTGTTTCTAGTGTTGTTCTTGCCTTCTAATTAAACCCAAATGTTGGGATCACATAGGGTCTGCTATGCTGTTGGAGCTGCAAAGGAAGCAGACCCCAATTCTTTCAGGCTGTTACTGAGAGACAGCAGTCACACACAGGGACCACCAAGTGACAAAGTTCATAAGCCAACAGGTCACATTATCTAAAGACCAGATTTTGGAACTAGTAAGATAAACAAAACTTAAAAATACATCTTCACCCTAGGACAGCACAAAATTGGCAGTATGCTAACTCGTACAGTGGCCTTACACAGTGCTGGGGGCTCAGGAGAGAACAGTGGTAGTAGGACCATCTGAGGTGGAAGCAAGCTTGCTAAGGAGCTAAACGGTAACCAGAGCAGTGAGAGGTGTACAAGCTCCAGCTTGGTGAAACAGGAAGCTATTACAAACAGGGAGTCACGGAGAAGGGACGACAAGCCCAGAACAACCCAGATAAACCAAGGAGAATAAGATATGGAAAGAAGGGACAGAGCTATTCTATTCATTTTGTTCTTGCTGCCCGTCTTTCCTTGTGTTTCTGCCCAATTTCCTTACAAGAAAAGTGATCTGAGCCTGTATCTCTGGCCCACGCAGTCTGCACCCTGGAAGCAGTCAGCCCTTAAGCCCTGTGCCTTGGGAAGATGCCCAAATGGGCCAGGGTCCCTGAGGGAGGAGGCCGTGCCTCCCTGTGGCTCTGGGCAAGATTTCTGACAGACTTCACTCTGCACTCCCTCCCTCGCCTTCCACCCAGGTTCAGTCATTGAGTTCTCTGGCATCGGTGCCTCTTAAATATTTGCAGAATGCTCTCCCACGCCCCTCAGTTGGTGCTGAGGTCAGGCCAGCAAGTTCTGCTCATTTAGGGTTTTCTCATAAATCATTCTGTCCCTCCCCTTTAATGCTTCGGTGGCTTTTCCCGCCCATGCCTACGGAGCCTCCTCAGAGCTCAGCACTCCTGCTAGTCTCCAGGGAAGAACCTGTTCCCACCATTGGCCTCTGAGAAACTCAGGCTGCAAAGACTTCCCATGGAGAGCTGACCCTACTCCTCGATGCCAAATCAGGGAGCCAGGTAAGCTCACTGGCGCCCTGATGCCACATTCACGCTTCCAAAGAGATCCAGCTTCAGATCCAGAGAGCAGAGTGGGCCTTTTCATTAGACATGGGTGGGAGGCAGTGCCTTGGGTTGCATTCCTGGCTCAGTTTGCAGTTTGCACAAATCCCTGGCTCTTCTGCTGGGAAGTGACTTTCCTAACCACATAGGGCCCAGCCCTGGGCTTCCTATAATAAAGCCTGGATGGGTGTCCATCCCTAGTGTCCAAGCACAAGACAACATGATGAGAGAGCAGGCCTCCAGGGTAAACTCAGGGTGGCTGTTCCCACCGTGTTTATCCCTATCTTCTTTATCATGAAGATTATATTCCCTTGAAGCTGAAAATCCTTTCTTCCAAAATTCCACATAGGAAATAACTATGAGACAATAGCAAGAATCAAATACTCTATCATGTCCAAAATGTTGAATTGGTCACATTCTGAGCTAACCCTAATAATAACTTTTATTTAATGCATGTCTACTCTCTGCCAGGACTTGCTAAATCCTACTAAAATTTTGCAAAGGAGATACCTTCACTTTGTTACAGATGAAGAACAGAGCCCAGTGAAATCCAGAAATTTATGGAAAGTTACACACTAGAAAGTGGTTGATGGGCTGGGTATATAGTTCAGTGGAATAAGCGCCTGCCTGGGAGGCACAAGGTCCTGAGTTCAATCACCAGTGCCGCAAAACAAAGAAAGA
Source organism: Dinomys branickii (assembly GCA_004027595.1). NCBI lineage: Eukaryota > Metazoa > Chordata > Mammalia > Rodentia > Dinomyidae > Dinomys > Dinomys branickii. The sequence goes on from PVLD010019853.1 coordinate 34,800, forward strand.
AAGTGGTTGAGCAAGGCTTCCAGAGCATTGCTTTTCTCCCCCAAACCACGCTGAAACTCAGAGGGTACAGAAGTTAGTCAGAGGCATAGGAGTAGGCAGAGACTTCATGAACAAAAATGAAGCTGCAAGGGAAACACTTCAAAGAATCAATAATTGGGACCTCATCCTACTGAAAAGTTTTTGTACATCTAAAGAAATCACGAGCAAAGTAAAAAGAAAACCCACAAATTGGGAAAAAATACTAGCTGGCTGTCCCTCAGACAAAAGTCTTCTATCTAGAACATACAAAGAATTAAAAAACATGTACCTGTCCAAATTCAAAGACCCAATCCAGAAATGGGCATCTGAGATGAATACACAATTCTCAGACAAAGAAATACAAATGGCAAATAAATATATGAGAAAATGTTCCACATCCTTAGTCATTCAAGAAATGCAAATAAAAACAACATCGAGATTTCATCT
>PVLD010019854.1:0-19081 GCA_004027595.1 Dinomys branickii
AATGTAATTCTCTCTTGTTTGTGTTACTGAGGTCTAGGTGCATCTGTATGAGGCATCTGTGTATACTTCAGGCATGGTAAATGTCTAAAACAATTAGTTATTGTTGGATAAAAAAGAATTGCCTTCCTCTCCCTGTCAGATCGGAGTCTTCCCTTGCTCAGCTTTATCATATTACTTGCCTATTAAAACAAAATCTCCAGTGGTCACCATTTCAAAAATAAGCCAACTCTGCTTTCCTGGCCTAGTCTATAAAGGCTTTCAAACTCTTATTTCTAATCTTATTTCCACCAGTCCCTTGCTGCATGTAGCGTATAAGCCTGCCAAACTGCACTCACCGCCTAAATTTCCAGACCAGTCCACTTCCTTGCCTCCATGTCTATCCCATTCCCTCCTTTCTAGATCTGTTTCTTTGACTAACACCACCCCAGTTTTCCACAGTACAGGTCATCACTATCTCCTTTGATTTCCTGCATCTCTTTCTAGGCACTTAACATATTCTGCTTTGTAGAATAGTAACTTCTGTATCTTATTATCCCCAATCCACAGCAGAGACACATATATTTTTGTTATGAGCTATTCATGGTGAGGGAGTTTTATTCATCTGCATCTAATACTGTACCTGACACAAAGTTCTCATTTTACCTACATTACACTGAATTGAATTCGTGTCCTCAATAATGCTAAGCTGAATTTTGCATTTATTTTGATGATGTTCTGCATATCAGAATTCTTCCAATTGCAAGTCATAAATGAATCAATACAAAGAGTATAGTTGATGAGAGAAATATATAACATTATCTCACATACTGAGATGTCTGTCTGGAGGTTGGACAGCTATGGGGTCAAATCCAAGCTCCAGAGACATTGCTAAGGACTGTCCTCTTCAGCTTGTGAGTCAGCCTTGATGTTTGCTACACTGTGACTGAGGCAGATCCAGTTCTTCTCTACACACACAGAAGCAGGAAGCAAAGGAAAACGAGTCCTAATGTGATTCTTTTCTATCATAAAATAAATCTTTACTAAGAGCTACCATCAGATCTTTCACATGTTATTGGGCAGCACTGGGAACACATGCTGTGGCTAAAACCATCACTGGTAAAGAAAATAGATCTCTCTTGATGGGCTCCCACTAGTCAAGATTAACAGCCTCAGTCAGGGAAAAGACTCAAATTTTCCCAAGTTTATAGTTATCATATATCTGAACAAAGTTGGGTTCTGTATCTAAGAGGAAGTAACACATGATCTTGTTTAGGCGTGATAGGACCAGCCACAATCAGCCTATATTATTACTGACTAAGGCTGAGCCTATCAGAACCACAGCTTTGAGCTCTTGAACATTAACAAATTCAATGAGAACTTTTTCCTCCTATAGGCATGTAATAATAAGGGATACCATTCTTTGCTAGACAAGAATTTCTTGTCTCCTTTTTTCCTTACACTTCTAATACACTTTCACAACCCTTCAGCTTAGCCAAGGACCTTGCTGAGAAAAGTAGAAGCAGAGAAATTCCATGTTTTTTTATCTACTTCTCTTTACAAGCATATCAGAGGACACAGTCTCCCCTTTCCCACATTATATATGATCCATCTTTTCTCCCAGCTAAGGCCAGTGCCTCCCTCCACTTTTACCAGAGGTCCCAATCTCACTCAGTTGCTCAGGGACATCATGGAGCAAATCTCCTCTCCCCTGCATCACTTGATTTTCCTCTCTGCTAGATCCTTCCTACCTGTGAACAACATGCTCCCAACCTTAACAACTCTTTTAACTCAGTGTCCTTCCACTTCTATGGATCCAGTTCTCTGTTTTCCTTTCTACTGGAATTTCTCAAAAGGGTTATCTGATTCCAATTCCTTTTCTGCCATTCTCTCTTTGACACTGAAACAGGTTTCCACATTTAGCACGTCTCTAAAACTGTTTCTCTTGGGGAAACCCAAGGCATTCACTGACTAAACGCAATGATCAATTCTCAGTCCTCTTCTTATTTGATTAGTAGGTAGCATTTGACACAACTGATTCCTCCTTTCTTCCAAAAACATATTCTGTACTTAATCATCACATAAGCCTAGTTTTTCCTCCTATAGAATTGGCTGGTCCTTCCTTATGGTATTTGCAGGATCTTTGCCTTTCTCAACTGTTACAGTGCCTCAGGACTCCATCCTTGGACTTCTCTACCTACAGTCATGTCCTTGATGCCTTTACCAGTCTCATGGCTTTAACTGTCATCCATATGCTGAAGATTCCCGATGTACCTTTTTAGCCTGGACATCTTTCATAGATTCAAAACTCATTCAGGGGCCTGCTTGACATCCTAAATTGAATGCCCACTGCAATGGGCATTCAGTGGGCATTTGAAATTTCACATGATTGTAGCGGTTTTCTGCTGTTACGTAAAAAAACTGAAGTGGCCATTTCAGCCAAGCTCAGCTAGGTAGTTCTGATCTTGCCTAGGGTCAGTCATACAACTGAAGTTTTACTAGGACTGGATAGTTTAAGATGTACTCACATGCTGACCACAAGCTGAAGCCGCTGTCGGGGACTTTGGTTATGATGGTTCTCCTGCAGGATGGCTTGGGGCTCTCACCTGGCTAAAACAGCATTCTGAGACACCAAGCCCAATGTGCAAACCCTAGTACATGACTCATTTGGGATCTAAAAGTGTCCAGAGCTGAATTTATAACATCTCATAACAACAACCATCCTCTACCCCATCCCCATTCCAAATCTGTTCCACTCAGTCTTTCTCATGTGAGTAAACAGCCATTGTTTTTTGTCTTTCTTTGAGACAGGGTCTCTCTTTGCAGTTAAGGCTGGCCTTGAGCTCACTTTGTAGCCCAGGCTCGTCTCAAACTCACAACAATCTTCCTGTCTCAGCCTCCTGAGTGCTGGGATTACAGGTGTGCGCCACCACACCCGGCTGTAAATAGCCATTTCCGCCTTTTAGTTGCTTGGGTGAAAACCTTTCCAGACATTCCTGAACTCTTCTCCTGATTTCACACTTCCTATTAAATCCACCATCAAATGCTCTTAGTTCTTCCTTGAATAAACAAATCCTGAATGCAATGGCTTCTCATCACCGCCTTTTTACCTCCTGGACCAAGCCACTATCATCTTTCACCTGGATTATTGTGCCAAACTTTATCTAGTTTGCCTACTTCTGCTCTTGACTTTCACAGCTTATTATTAACACAGTAGTCTGAGCAATGCTGTTAAAGCATTGCTCAGATTCTGTCCCTCTTCTCCTTAAAACTCTCCAAAGTTTTCAGCGGCCCCAGCACACTCCTGCACGCTAGTGCTCCCTGCTGCTACTTTTCCTTGCAGCACACATGCACCTTGCCTTCCTGACCTCATTTCCTACTGTTCTCCCTGTCTCACCTATCACCAGCCACACCGGACTGAGCTCCTAGGTGTTGCTCGTCACACCTGGCACACTCCTAGCTCAGTATGGTCTCCCTTCAGCTGCCCCCATGCTGGGCTCCTCATGCCTGCAAGTCTGTTTTCAAAGGGTACATTTTTAGAGAGCCTTGAGCCACTCTGTCCCTCTCCCTTCCTTCATTCTCTCCTTGGCTTTATGTCTTTCAAATAATTTTTCATCTTCTCATGTGCCAGACATATTTCCTTTTTGTTTCTTCCTTTGCTGTGGTAGCTATTATATTTATTTTGTTATGTTGTCTCCCCTTCCTAGAATTTTAGCGCCATGAGAGCAGGGTTTTCTTTTTGTGTCTTCTCTTCACCCAGTGCTGGGAACAGAACAGAACAGAACATGGTACTTAGTAGGCCTCTAATCGTATTTATTACATGACTGAGTTGTCTTTTTGGGTTTTTTTGGCGGTACCGGGGATCAAACTCAGCACCTTGTGTTTGTCAGGCAGGCGCTTATTCCACTGAGCTATATCCCCAGCCCAAAATTACTACTTTTTTTTAACTTTTATTCTTTTTGGTACTAGGAATCAAACTTAGGACCTTGCATTGCGCTTGCCAGGCAGGGGCTTGTGCCACTGAGCTATATCCCCGGCCCATAGTTGTCTTGAGCACTTACTTCATGGTATGTATTTTGCCCACACTAACCCTATGATATATTCATCTCCTCAAACAGAGCAAGCTGTTGTGGTCTGATCTGAAATATTCCCTGAAGGCATCATATGTTGGGAACGTGATTGGATCATGGGGCCCTATAACTAACTAGCTGTTAGGAGGTGGGTCTTTCTGCTTCCTGGCCACCACGTCAGGAGCAGCCTCCTGAGGCAATGCCCTTCCACCACGCTCTTCCAGCCTTGAAACCAGCCAACTATGGCCTGAATCCTCTAACATCTGTGAGCCAAAGTCCCTTACACTGTGAGTGTCCAATGTGTCCAGGGATGAGAAAGTGACACAGGTGCTATGGTCTCCATTTTGCAGATGAAGAAACTAAGGCTGGATAATTAAAAAAATTATTTAAGGCCCCATGTCCAGTGTTGAGAGCCCAGAAATTGTTATTGCAAGGACTGGTGCTGTGACACATGTTGCAAAGCCTTATAATCTGCCAAGGAATCTCAGTCCTTCCAACCTTGGCTTTCTTCCCTCCTTCTGCTAGGTGTAGGCCAGGACTCCCTGGAATTTCCTTACCTGACTGAGGAGAGTTTCTTTTCAAAAGAAAAGCAATTGTCCTAAGCCCCTTTCCTAGCAATCTGATAAAATAACCAGGAAAGATTAAGCACCCAGAGAAAGAAGAGATTAAAAATCTCTAAAGATACTACTCCGTGCCTCAACATACCTTTCACCTATTCTTCTGAGGGCAGCTTGTAGAGAAATTACTTACTGAGACACTTTATCTACCTAATAAGACAATCTTTTCTCCACTGTGGATTCCAGCTCAGAATATTTAAACACTGACCATCTGGTCCTTGGGGAGACTCAGACTTTGTGTACAACTCTTGTGCCATGATATTTTTCCCCTGTGCATAGTAATAAATCTATATACCTTTTTCTCCTATTAACCTGCCTATTGTCCATTCATTTCAGCAAACCTCCAAAAAAAGCAAATGGAAAAGTCTTTCCTTTTGTCCCTCCACCAAAGAGTAAATATAAAACTCCCACTCTTAACTGTAAAGTTAAACTGTCATTTGTTGTCCTTGTGTTCCCTCCTGTCCCAGTGGTGGGGCTTCCAGCTCTGGGCCTATCCATAGGAGGTGACTTCCAGTTACCTTGCTGTGTTCTGGTTGGTGCTATAAATCAGCAGTTAGGAAAGAAAAGGAGGAAGAGAAGGAAGAGGAGGAGAAAGAGAAGAAGAAAGAACTAGGGGAGACAAAAATGGAGGAGGTAGTAGAAGCAATGGGATCCAGAACTACCCAGGTCAGGTCCGTAGCGGAGGACTTGACCACACATCCAGCGCTCAGGGAAGTGGGGCTCCTGTGTGTTCCCCGCCAGTCACCCAGGTTTACACCCTGGTGTTACTCTGTCCTCTGCTCCGCTCCCAGTAAAGGATTCCCAAGATGAAAACAACCCTTAAATAAGTAGCAGGGGCTGAACTTTTGGAACCCTTCCCAAGGGGCTTTTCTCTTCCCTTCCTCCTCGGCTGCCTCAGGCAAGATTAGGCCTCCCTCAGCTCTGGGGTGGAGCCCAGAAAGGGTTGGGAGCCTTACCACTGCTCAGGCTGAGATGGCTCTGTGGTGGCTGAGGAGGAAAGGGAACCGCTGACTGACATCTGGCAACCAGAGGTGGGCTGGGGGAGTCACTGCTAAATTCCACAAGATGGCCACTGTTGCAACAAAGACTACTTTGGTCTTGTCACTGACACACACACACACACACACACACACACACACACACACACACAGCAAAAATATATTTTTAAGCAATCTCTGACCGAGACAGATGGCTGTGGTTGATAGCGTCTGGAGAAAAATAGCAACTCCTGCATCTGGGTTATATGAAAGGTCGCAAAGAAAAGGGGCTTTGTTCTATGACTGCATTCTCCAGCCAATTACATGTTTAGAATCTGCCGTCAGTGCCTCGCGGTTTACGTAGAAATTTCAGATATATTCCACAGATGTGTGTGCTTGCTTAAGGTTATTCTTTCCTTTCCTCCATTCCTTCCCTCCCTCCCCTTCCTTTCCCTTTTACCTTCTTTCTTTCCCTTTTCTCCTCTTCTCCCTTCCCCCATTCTATCACTGTCCTCTCCTTTTCCCTCCCCTCCCTTCTCTCATTTTTTTTCCTTCTCCTCCATTCTGTTCCCTTCTCAAGTTTCCTTCAGTGGTTCATCTTCTCTTTTTCTGGTTTTCTTTCTATGGTACCCACTCTTCTATAAATAGCAAATCCTAAGTAAAGGGAAAAATGAAGGTCATAGTTTTGTAGAAATTACAAGTGACTGGGAAAAGCTTGTTGGTGTCCATATATGGTAATCTGCACAGTGAACTTAGATGCATGTCCTCTACTTCCACAGCTTCTGTTCTACATACTATCAACCTCATCTGAAGCCTGCAAGAGGAGCAGCTGCTGATTAGGTTCCAAGAGTCCTCCAAGAACTGGGTGTGGATCCCAGGCAGATGTTCCCTTCCAGCTTTTGTGCACTGAACTAAAGAGAGTGATCGGTAATTAAAGTAATTAGTATAAGTAAGAACAAAAGTTTGACCTACTTGTTTATGTGACTCTCCCACCCAAAGCAACAAAGGAGAGAGGCGGTTTCTGTGGACAAAGTCACCCAGGCAAAAACTACAATACCCTAATTCCAGGCTGCTGCAGTTGCCTAGAGCCGTGGAACTGGAGACTCAATCTGTGTGCTTGCAGGCATATTCTGGGAATCCATTCATTTAATCACTCCTGCATCTATTCTGTAAAGCTTTAGTTAGGTTTTAAGTTGTTCAGCTGAAGGCAGTTATTCCAGCTGGTCACTGACCCTGAAAAGCTCATTAGGTAAAACATGCATTAAACAAATAAGCTAAATAAATGAGAAAGCACCCCCCTAGAGGTCTTTTTTTTCTTTTTTCTTTTTTTTTTTTTTTGCGGTACTGGGGATCAAACTCAGGACCCTGTGCGTGTTAGGCAAGCGCTTATTCCACTGAGCTATATCCCCAGCCCTCTTTTTCTTTTTCTTTTTCTTTTTCTTTTTCTTTTTTTGGATACCATGAATCAAACTCAGGACTTTGTGCTTGCCAGGCATCTGCTTATGCCAGTGAGTTACATCCCCAGCCCTCTCTTAGAGATCTTTACCAAGGAGAACTTCCACAGATGATCAACTTAATTCCAGAAAAAGGGGCAGAAATATGTCTCTTGTTATTTCTGCAAAAAGGTTGGTGCTTGCCAGATTAGTGGATAGTAGAAGGGAAGGCTTACGGGGCTGAAAAGCTGGCTCATAAAAGCACATTGAGAAAATTACTAATAACTGGAAATACCAGTCCATAACAGGAATAATCAAAAGCATAGAAAAGCTGGAGAACAATTAAAGGGAAGTGAGAGGTTCCTTATACCATTCTAAGAATCTTGAACCTTGTATGAGCAAATGGCATCTCTAGAAGGGTTATATCTGCAGTTTACAATGATGCACATTTTCAAAGGGCCAAAGAGAGCGAGTGAGATCATCACCCGAGAGACCAGGTAGGAAAACACAACCATGGTCTGGGGGTGATAAATATCTGCTCTAGGACAGAAGCCACAGAAACAGAAAGGAACAAAGAGCTTCAAAAGAAGCGAAGGATGTAGAATTGTCACTACTCACTTAGCATTTGGATGTGGAAAGTGAGACATCTACTTGACTTCAAAGACTCTGGCTTATATGATTGGGAGAAAAGCGTATCATTTGCTGGGATAGGAATTGAGGGGGGAGAAACAGTTTAGGAGGGGTATAATGAGCTGAGTTTGGGAAATTTCGGGGTAAGGTCTGGTGACGCCCAGGAAGAATACTTCAGAAGGCAGTTGGCTCCTTTTGTGTTGAGTACAGGATAAGGCGCTGGGCTGAAAATGTCTGCTGATGGAGGAAGCAATGATGCGGGTTCTGGGGAGAATGGACCGTATTGGAGTACACAGTGAAAGGCACATTTTTCTCACACTCCTAGCCAATGCAATTCAAAGTATATCCTAGAAGCTAGGGAGGTAGATTCAGTGGTAGCTCAGGGTCCAACCACAGCAACAATATAAAGTGTATATCGAGAGTTCATTTCTTACTACCTTCACTACCACCACCTTAGCCTAAGCTTCCACTGTGTCTCATCTGCGCCATAGTATACTCTACAGATTGGTCCTCCTGCTTCCGTTTTTGCTTCCTGTAGTATGTTCTCTATATAAAAGTCAGATTGACCTATTACAAACACAAATTAATCATGTTACTTTAACGCTCCTTGGGGCATCCAGTGGGATCCCTTGACAGAGAGGATAAAATCAAAATTCCCATAAGACCCACATGATTTGGCCGTTGTCTTTCTCTGAACCCATCTTCTTGTTCTTTCTCTTGCTCACTCTGATTTATCACCACCTTGACTTCTTTACTCTAACAGGCAAGGCTTGCTTGTCCTCTTACCCTGATGTTCTTCTCCAGATCTTGATATGGTTCTGAGTGTTTACCAAAATTTTCAAGTTTAAATTTTATTTCTTTGAACATAATAAGCCTATTTATTCTACTGGCTGTGCAATTCCATCTAATTCTGTATAATTCCTGAATCTCAAGCTGTGATGGGTTGGTTTCAGTTATCTGTTGTTCTCACTCACATTGTCTTATTTCAAGGTTATACCTGAGTATGTGCCAGAAATTCTGCTTTGGAATAGTTTGAGGCTCAGAGTGATAGGGTCTTCCTCCTGCAGGAGCTGTCATTTGCTTTTGCCAGGTACTTGGTGCTAATCCCAGTCTGGGAGCTCTTTGATCCACATTCTAGGTTCAAGCTCTCTTGTACTATCCAGGTGATTAGAAGTCAGGTTCTAAGTCTGTACAAGGACTGACTTACTTCTGTTTCATACTTATCCTGAGGACAGAGCTCTCTGGGACACCAGCTTCAAAATCAGAGGCTCATCTTCTTCCTGGACTTTGTGTTGTCTCCTTTGGCTTAAGAGGATAAAAGCTCAGCTTGGTTTTGCAGAATTTTATTTAGCACAGATATACTCAGGACAACAGTGGATTAGAGGAATAGTTCTTCTCTTCTCTTAGCTTTTTCTTAGTAATTCCTTACAACTTTCATAATTTGTCAAACAATATTGAAATCCTGCCCCAGTATTTTAGTTAACCTCAGTCAGAACACTGGTCCACATTTCCTGGCCCCATACTATCGAAAGGAGGACTCCTTCTCCCCATAGACCCTCCCATGACCCTGTCCTTCATTCATATCTCTGTGCAAATATCTTTATCATCATCACCATCATCATCATCATCTTACATTGGTGGGGATTAAACCTGGAGCCTTGTACATGCTAGACAAGTACCACTGAGCCCTATCCTCAGCCTCAAGTATCATTTGTTCAGAGTTTTTCCCAATCACCCCATTGACAATGACTGTCTCATCCTTTCTTCATAGTACTTAACACCGTCTGTCCTTTGATTGCATTTTCATTTACTTATTTGTTTATCTCCCCGACCAGATTTTATCACTCATTTAATAACCACTTATTTAACATATGCTGTGTGCTAGGCATTATTCTAGGCAATGAGCACACACTAGTGAACAGGACAGAACAGACTGTGCCCAGGCGAGCACACATACTCCGGGGGAAGACAGACAATAAACAGAGAAACAAATACAGAGTATAATCCCACAAGGACAGAGAATCACTTGTTCATTTTAAACCACCTCAGGGCATAGAACAATGGTTTAACTAAGATAAATATTTGTGTTCTTTTTTTTTTTACAAAACAATATTCTTGTTTTAGTGTTATTTTTGAGTATTGTCCAATCTTTGGTGATTTGAATATATTTTGTTTTACTGCCTTTTTTCTTTAATATGTAGTATCTTGGGCATAGTAAGGGTTAAACACACTTGCGTGTCAGCCTGGAAATATAATCAGCATTTATTATATTACTGTTATGGGAAAATACGTTCTGAGTTCCAAATAATTAACTTCCAAGTGAACTTTTAGAAGCTGTCATCCAGGCTCATGTATATTTGGGCAAGGTTTGCTAATGTCTTTGCACTCTTTTACAGAGAGAGGCAACATGCCAGCCAGCTCAGGCTGAACAGCCCTGGTGATCAGTGGGGTAACAGATGTCTCAGAAAAGCACCCCATCCAGAAGAGTCTGTCTTGCTTTCAGCTTGTGATTGTTGGGATTCTTAGAAACTCAGATCCATGGTGACATACCTTTCCCTGTGCAGGGACAGACACTATGTGATCAAACTAATTTTTTTTTAACCACAGAGCCTAAGACAAATTCTTAAGAGTCTTCCACCTGGACCACAGCATGGTTCAAAGTGGCAGCCAGGCTGGGAACACAGCCCAGATGCCTTGGGACATTAAGATGAAACAAGATTGGGGGTCAGCCAACCTAACTCAGAGAAGTCACTGCAACATGACACACATTATGACATCTAGTCTACCCACAGCCTCTATTCCTTTTTTTTCAACCGAAGGGAGTGAGCCCATAGAAGGAAAGATACTGACCATGAACCAGAGCTGGGTATAAAAAAAGGTAGATCTATCACTTAGGTTTTATTTTTAAAAAATCAAGATTTGCTGGGACTTGGGAAAAGAGGAGTGGAGAGTAATGAAATATTTGGAGTTTGGAGCTGGAAAGAATGTGGAGCCTTTTGACCATGGTTAGGACAAAGTGCAGCATATATACTGATGAAGAATGTGAGCTCCTTTAATTATTTTGCTCTGGGTGACCACTTTGTAGTTGAAAAGTTCTCAATCAAAATCAGAAATACATTCAGAGAGAAAGGATCTAATGAATTTGTGATGATCTGTTTCTAGTCTGTTATCTGTTGCTATAACGTAGTACCGAAGACTGGTTGATTTATAAAGGAAACAAATCTATTTTGATCCTAGTGCTAGAGGTCTCAGAGCATGGTGCTGGCATGCGCTCAGCTACCTGACAAGGGCCTCATGCTGTGTCAGCTCAGGTGGAAAAATGGAAGGTAAGCAGGCTTGTGTGGAAGAGAACGTAAAAGAGAGGATACAAGAACAGGAGCCAAGGAAGCTAAACTCGCTTTATGAAAACCCATTCTCATACTAACTAGCCACTCTTTTGGGAATGACATTGATCCTCCCCAATGGGGAGCCCCTACAATGTAATTACCTCTTAAAGGTCTTTACACCTCTCAACACTATTATGCTGGCCACTGGATCTCAACATGAGTTTTAACGGGCAACCACATCCAAACCATAGCAGAAGCACAATAAGATTAACTTAACTGTCATTTGAGTCCAATCCTACCCAAATGTTCAGAAACTGAATCTTCTGGGTGGTATGGAAATCTGCATTTTAAATGTGTCTGCAATAACTCATGCACAGTGAGTTCAAGACTTTTTTACTAACCTAACCAACCTCATTTTACAGAACAAACTTAAGTCCAGAGGTCAAAACACGGTATAAGCAGTGGAACTTGGGCTGGAATCTAGAATCTCTGACTACCAGTCCTTTGCTTCTCGGATTGTATCAAGCACTCAATTAGTGAAAAGAACAGCTAACAAGAACTCAGAACTCAGCCAGCCATGGTGGCACATGCCTGTAATCCCAGCACTCGGGAGGCTGGGGCAGGAGGATCATTCAAGGCCAGACTGGGCTACAAAGTGAGTTTAAGACCAGCTTGAACTACATAGTGAGAACTTGTCTCAAAAAAAAGGAACTCAGAACTCAGCACCAGGCATTTTTCTTAGTCCTTTATATGAGGGCCTTACAACTTCTCTTTGAGGACAGGGTTAATGTAAGCCTCTTTTATAAGTAAGGAAGCTTGAGAAGAGAGGTTAAATTGAACAGTTAGGGGTCAATAAACACTGATCTGGGACACAAAGCCGGTCATTTTCAGATCCAAAGTTCTCTGCCAACCAACCAAGAAAAGAAGTGAGCACACTTCTTCACTTTTGTGGAGGAAGGAGATCTTAAGCTGAAAAGAATCTTATTTTTTCCTCTGGGAGAGCACATTCATGTCCCCCTGCAACGCTAGATGGCGCAGCTCAGGTTCTGAGCTCCCACCTGTGGGCAACGCCCTTGGGGACTACCCACTCACCACCCACCCCTGGTCTCAAGATATTAACAGTCACCTCCGTTTCTTTCTTTTTATTTTAAAGACAGATGGTATCCTGTGTAAGCTATTTCTAGTCTTCAGCTCTGGGGATCCTTGTCTGTGTAGGAGGTAATCACCAAGAAGAAAGTGGCTATCAGGAGAATTGTTCAGCGGCACACGTTTAGCTCTGCCTTGGCTGCTTTGTAAGGTAGGGAGGTCCTACTCTTTTCACTTGGCATTTCAGAGTGCATTAGGAACAATTCACGTCTGTTGTTTGTGAGCGCATAGCTGGTATCAGTCTATCTTTAGACAAAATGCCTTCCTCTCAACTTTCTTTCAAGTGACAAAGGACAGCTTGGCTAGCCTTTCCACATGTTTTTTCCCTTAAAATTGTAACTTTAGGTTGTTTTTGGTTTATAAATTAGCCTTTTGATTATAACCACTTATAAGTTTAGAGGTCTCAAACTGGTAGAACCACTTGGGCATATCTTATCTACATACACATTTTGTGTTGGTCTCTTGAAGCTTTTAACTTAAGCACTAGTTTCCAATGAGAAAAATTAGGAGGAACTCAAGGAAAATGCTGGATTTCCTAATTCTCTTGGAAAGTCAGAAAATTGTGCACCAGGGACCTTCCGTCCTAACTGCAGAGCCTGGAGGAAACTGTGCAGGCCCATCAGCCTGTGTTCTTAGTACATAAGGGCCCCTGCTCCTTGTTGCCCTGCCTCAGCCTGACTTCTGCAGGCTTCTGAGTAACTCTCTGGTAGAGATGCTTCTGGAGTCTTCTAAAATGCCCAAATATATCCACTGATTCCAGGTCAATCCAGAAGTGGCTTCAAGATACAAATTTAAAATGTCTTGGAGCAAGCTGCTAAGGTTCAGCTGGGGTACCAACCAGATTTGCTGACTGGGGACTTCTGTGCCCTCCCCTGATGTCTCTCCATCCCTTAGGACTTTTCTCAGTTTTATTCTTTGCCAGCCGGAGAGCTCCAGAACCATCATGCCCCTGTTCACATTGACTTCATTTGGTTGCTCCTATGTCTGGAGGGCAGAACCGTTCTTTTAATTGTACTTCTCTCTCCCTAACCAACAATTAGTGCAATTCTTTGCATATTGTAGCTCTTCCATAGATGTGGAAATTAGAATGCTATGCTGAGAATCCACCATAATGTATTTGCTGTGGTGATAGAAGCTCAGGGGTGGAAGATCATATGGAAGGGTACACAGTGTCTAGGTGGTAGGTGGAAGGGCAGGTTGAGAAAGAAAGAACCAAACATTGAGAAGGCATTGCTGAGTATAAGGTTCAAGGTTCAGGGCCCAGCTGAGGTCCTGAGTGGTGTGGCGTGGAGGAGTCAGGCAGCTTGGTATAGACAGGGAACTGCCAAGCAGGCTGAAACGGACCTTTCAGAAAATTCCTTAACTACTGTTTCCTCCATTCTCAATTCTTCAAAGAATCCCACAGAATCTAATTTCATATGGCTTCCAGCATCCTTGCACCTCTTATGGCCTGCACCTCCACACCCCTGGGCCAAGCCATAGTCACCTTCCTGTGACTATGATGTCACCTCTTTAGCCCCATTCCTGACACTCCTTCCCCAGCAGTCAGAGTGGCCCGGCTGCTCTTCACTCTGCAAGGCCCTACAGGATTTGACCTTTCTGATCACATCCCTCCTTCTTCTCTTTCACACCTTTCCAGATACGCCAGCATCCCTCTTATGTTCAGAACAAGGCACTTTGCCCGTGCTGTTCCCTAAAGGCGAGATGTTCTTCCTCCCGAAATCCCCACCGCGTCTTCCCTCTTCTCAGTGGTTCTCTGGCCAAATGTCATTCCCTGAGAAGCATTCCCTCCACACCCACCTAGAACAGAGCTCCTGTCCCTACACCCCCACACAACACTATTCCCGTACCCCACTTTTCTTGAGAACACGTGCCACTTTATATCATATTTGTCTCATTATTTGCTTCCCTCTAGAAGCACATGAGAGCAGACTTTTCTTCATAACTAGTAGATGTTCAACAAACAAAAGGGTATAGCAGACAAGAAAAGAGAGATCCAAAGTCACTGTCATCTTGGGGAAAAAGTTAATATTTAATACACAAGAGCATATATTCATGTGATCTAGATTAATTCAGCTAAAGTGTTCATAGTACAATTACCTATGCCAAGAATCATTTGGGATAAATGATAACTAAAGGTCAGACCCTACCTGCAAGGAATTTATAGCCAAAGGAGCAGGGAGAGGACAGCATAATCTTCACTGTTCTATATCCTGGGGATATTAGTTTTTGTGTAAGTGAATTATCAGTATATTCTGTCACTAAATTCTTTTGCCATCATAGAAGACAAGAGGGTGAAAAACACTACAAACTTAGCCTTCTGTGAGTTCTGACCCCTCCCTTCCGGTTTCTTTGGATACAGTCATCAGGATGCCTCATGGGTATCTCAAACTCGATATATCTAGCCTTCTGCTCTGAATCCTGACCTCAGTTGTTGAGCTGTAATATTCTTTCCCACTTTATTCCTCACACTCTACCTGGCATTCTGCAGAGCCAACCTGCTGACAGCAAGGGGACCTCTGTATTCCTCTGGCCCTGTTGCGACCTCTGTGGTCTGGTCGGCCTCATATTTTCTGGATTTTTAGCAATCCCACGACACACCTGCCCCAGCAGCCTCTTGAGAAACTCCTCTCCCATCTGCCTTCCACACCTATGACACAGCGGTCTTCTAAAGCTGCACAGGGGATGACCATACTCCCTTACGCCGATCCTCCAGGGGCTTCTGCTGCTCCGGGTTAAAGGCCAAGCCCCTACCACGCCAGTTGCCTTCTTCTTTGCTTGCTTCTGGACACATCTTTCTTACTGGCTCACTTGGGCCCCACGCAAGTGGGACTCTGCCTTGCTAACCCTCTCCACTCCGGGCTGGGACTCCTCACCACCCTCCTCTTGTCCTCAGATAGCTCCTTCTGCTGCTTCCAACTCTGCTTTCCCTACAGGGACCTGACCTGACCTGATCAGTCCCCCGCCCCTGTAACACAGCACTGGAGGCCTTAATCTTGTCCTGTCTTTTTCACTGTGTCCCCACTAAACTGCAAGCTCCGTGAGGACCGTCCTGTGCTGCCTTGGTCACCTCTGACCGTGGCTACCCACGGGATGTGTACGTGGACAGTGAACGACAGAGCTCCTGCCTGGGTAAGACTGTGGTCATAAAGTAATAAGAGCTTATCTTTACTGAGTGGTTATGATGTATCTGGCACTGTTCTAAGGGCTTTGTAAATATGACAAAGCCATCTCACAACCCTGGGGAGCAGGGGTTAGCCCCCCACATTAACAGATGAGGGAACTGCAGCACAGAGAGGTTAAGTAAGCCGGCTGAAGTCTACAGCTAGGAAGAGAAAGACTGGGACCAGATTCCAGGCTGTTTCCTGAGCCCAGATTCTACCCTAGAGTGAAACACAATACGGGGTCCCTTATCTGAGAAGATTCTTTTTTCCAGGGAAAGGGCTTGTTTTTGTCCCTCGGGGAGAGGTCACACTGGTGTGCTGTTCTCTTCACGCCCATAGGTCCACCACCCGGGCTTTGGGAAGGGGCTGCGCATCTCGCCGGCCGGCGGGGAGTCTGCGGGGGGAACCCGCGGTTAACTTTCCGAGCACTCGGCCCACGCGCGGCTCTACCCCGGTCCTGGGGCGGCCAGGCCGGCGCGCAACCCCAGGCGGGTCTCGGGAGGTGGAAGGGGCGGGGCCGGGGCGGGGCTCCTGGAGGCCACCGCCCTCGCCCTCGCTCGCCTGGCGGGGCGCCGCGGGCCGGGCCGGGCAGGAGCGGGAGGGCGGGGACTCGGGCGGGCCGAGCTCGGCTGCTGGTGCCTTTGCTGCGCGGAGAGGAAGCCGCGCGTCCCCCGAGGCGTGCGCCGGCACCGACCGACCGACGCGACCGACGGACGGACGGACAAGCGCGTGGAGGGAGAGGGCCGGGGCGAGGTGAGGCTCCTGAGCCGGGTTGGGGGTGGGCGGCGGCCGGGGCTGGAGCCGGAGCGGCGGGAGGTGGCGGCGGGCTCCGCTCGGCCGGGCCCCGGACCCCTCGCCTGGCCGGTCGGGCGCGCGGAGAGCGCGCTCCGGCAGCCGAAAGTGGAGCCCCCGGCTGCCTTCTTCCCGGGTCTCTTTTCTTTCCTATCATCGAAAAATAAACACTCGGGAAGGTAAAACAATAGCGGGGCCACCTGGGACGCGGCGCGCTCGGAGCTCTCACGGCCGGGCGCGAGCCGGGAGGAACCCGGGAGGAGCCCGAGAGGAGCCCGGGAGTCGCGGCCCCACCTCGCAGCCCCTTCCCGATTTGCCCCGGCGGAGGGTGGGGCTGCCCCGGCCGGGCTCCGTGGGAGGCGACGGAAACCCCAGGAGTGAAGCTTTTGGGGAAAGTGTTTCAGGAACCATTGGGCTTTCACAATTGCCCTGCAGTGGACCGGGAAACTGAGGCGGAGGGAGGGAGCTACTGGCCCAAGGTCAGAATGCAAAGGTTGTACCAGACCAGGGGCTGGACCCAGGTGTCTGGACCAGCCCAGCGCTCAGCCTTCTAGGTTTTTGTGCCAGTTGTGTTTGCCTTTGATAAATTTCTGTTGTGTTTGTTTTAGAGGTCTTGTGGCATTGTGGGACCGCCCGATGCCCGCTTGCTTCGTGTGTCCTGGGCAGGTGTGGGGCAGGTGACAGCTCCGTGATCTACCACCATGGATGGAGACGGACTTTTTGACGAAAAAATCCAAACTGTCGACACCAGCCGGGGTGATTTGGCTGTCCGAGATTTCGACAAAACCCGCCCTGTTTCCTTTGGGGAATCCGAATGAGGGAGATCACAGACACCTTCACTGAGAAGCCAAGGACATTTCTGTATAATCAGTGGATGAAAGGATTTTCTCAGACTTCTCCCCCACCCCCCTTTTTTCCTCGAGGATTAATCCACCAGCACCTACAGATTCTGTAGAAACTGCAAAACACACAATGTGGCAGAAGCCTAGAGCACCTTCGGAATTGCTCTGGACCCTTGCCTCAGCCTAGGACTTTTCACCTATGTGCCACTCCTCCCTTCCCCCCAGCTTCCTCCTGATTGCTCTTTAGCCAGTTCTCATTTTCTGCATTAAGTTCTATTTCCAAACCGTTCTCTGGAGCCATCTAAATGGAGTGCCAGAAATGAGAGATTAGGTGCCTGGAGAAGAGGAAGTGCCCTGTGTTGTGTCCTCTCACTGCTGCTGCCGACATGAAGTGCTTTTTCCCAGTGCTGAGCTGTCTGGCTGTGCTGGGTAAGTGACTCTGCTTATCAGCGTAATCGATGTGAAAGTTTAACCTGCTCTTAGTTCCTGTCATTCCCTGTGGTTCTTTCCCATCAGCACTATGCTTTAGGGGACACCAGAAACAGCCGGTGTGTCATGGATGGGAGTAGAGAGGCCCATTTCCGATCCAGAGGAATGGTGGAATATTGTTTGTTTTTAGGCAGGAATATTTGCTGTCCTGGGCCTTGGGGTGAGGCCCATCGCTTCAGATCCATGGTATAAGGACTACTTGTGAATTTTGGGCTGGCTTCTTGGAGTGTTAACAGAAATGGATGCTCCAGTGTTTGCACTTTTGTATTGGTCTGCATTCATTCCTAATTGGAAGCGGTAACATAATGCTCACTGTGAGAAAAGTTGGCTTGGTGATAATGATGGTGCCTCTACCTTTTTTTTTTTTTTTTTGAGAGAAGTGGGGATGGAGTTAAGGAGCTTTGTCCTCCTGAAGTGGTCTATAGGCTAAAGCATTTGAGGATATTATTCTTCTGTCTCTTCACCGAGGATGCTCAGCTTGTCATCTTGGGAAGAGAGACAGAGAAACTGAAGCTACTTAGTAAGCATGTGCTGGGAATGATTTCTGTGCCTTAGAGAAAGTCTGAATGTGTAGAGTGAGCAGGAGAATGAACTGTAACCCTGAAAAGTGAGCCCTTGACGTCTGTCTTAAGATTGTCTTCCCAGGAAAGAGCCCATCGCCCTTCACACTTATCCATTCTTTTTATGCTATTGTGCACACCTTAAGTTGGTATCTTACAACTTATCTTGGGTCTAGTATGAGTTTAATAGCCAAGACCTGGTACGTTGTCTCTCCTTACCTTCTCAAACCTCAGCCATGGACTCGCCCCTTGCCTTTTCTTTATTACTCAGACCTCTACCTTCAGAGGGGTCATCACGGCTGCCTGTGCTGTTCAAATCTCCAAATCTAGGTGTCTTGCACTTATAGAAATTATGATCTATTGACAGGATTGCTTTCCTACATTGTCCACACACGTACAACTGTTAATGTGTGTGTGGCCCAAGAAAGGACTTTGGGGCTAGAGGACCTGAGTTCACAATAAACTCAGCCTCGTCATGATCGATAACTGAGCCCCCATAAAAAATCCAAGGCTCTTGTGGCAACTAAAGGATGTAATGTGTTCTAAGTATCTTAGCTGTCTTGTGTAGTGTTTGAAAGTTTCACACTCACCGTAAGTGTGTTCAGTCGGTGGTTCTCAAACTAGGGTACATATTGATATCACGGAGGGAACTTATAAAAATCCTACTGTTCAGACACACCCCAAACAAATGAAACAAGAGTCCCTAAGTCTTTAGTTTCCCCCAGGTCATTCCATGGGTGCCTGAGTCACAAAACCAGTAAGAGTTCATTGGTGGCAGCCTATTGCCCAAAATGCGCTTGTGCGTGGGTGCACCCACAAGCATGCGCACACTGTGGGGTGTGATACAAGGTCTCCTGTGTGCTTGGGCAGAGGCAAGAAGGCAGGTAGTCCTCTTTTTGCATTTTTTGATAATGAATTTTTATTTGTTATGCTATCTTTGTTGTTCACTTAGTGTCTAAAGGACTCCAGCAAGGAAAGCCCTCTGTGGGGGTGTGGCGTGCTCTTAGGCGGGAAAGAAAGCTGAGTGGAAGGGAGGGGCTCAGGGCTGGGGAAGGAGCC
>PVLD010019854.1:19181-35382 GCA_004027595.1 Dinomys branickii
GGGGGGGGAGGATCATCAGGCTGGTTGTGAAGGGGAATGCGGGCAGAAGGCTGGATGTAGGTATAGGTAGGGACATGTGGAGCTTAATAGGCTTCTGCCTGCTTTTGAGTCTGTTTTCGCCAGCATCCCGGAGAGGAGGCCTTGCTACTACCTTGTAACCTGGAGAAGAAGGTGTTTGGAGAGGGAATAAGCCCATCTTGGGGTCTTTTTTTTTTCTGCTTAGAGTCTGGTGTGGCCTGATTCATATATCACCATTCTTGCTCTGTGTTGTGGATTCATATGAAATTTGAACTAATGTGTAGTGTGAATATAAACCAACAAAGAATCCCAGGCTTTGAACCCATGTGGGTCACACACCTAGAATACAATTTCGTTTGTAAAATGTTGGGAAAAGCTAAGTGCTTTGCAAAGTGAGATTGATACAGGTATAAGCTCCAGAACTGGCAATTTTTTTTTTTTTTTGCAGTACTGGGGATCGAACTCAGGACCCTGCGCTTGCTAGGCAAGCGCTTATTCCACTGAGCTATATCCCCAGCCCCCAGAACTGGCAATTTAAGTTAGAAAATTCTGCTACCATACATGAAGGGGTACATGGGGTAAACCTCTGAGATTGCTTGCGGCTCCCTGGACATCATTAGACCTGTGCTTTTCATTTGCCAATGTCTAGGACTTGGATCAGAATTCTCTTTCACTGCCTGTTGGGATACTGATCCTGTTCCTGGCTTTGTCCTACTGAAGATGCTGGTGAAATCCATGGTTTTGTCCTTGCCCTCCTGACAGTCACGTCTTGTTTTCATCTGTTGCAGCCCTGGGTGCCCCACCCAACTTGGAGCCCTTGGCTGATACTGCTTGTTCCAGTTCCGAACCCTCCTTAGGCCTGGGCTTGAGTGAGCCAGGAGCACAGTAAAGTCTCACTACTGAAATGGAGTGGAGCCAGGGGGGTCAAAGATGAGAGCGGTAGTAAGGGCTGGTTTGAGTGTGAAGAGGAGGGAGTGGGGAAGGATGGAGAGGGAGCCTGGAGCTGTGTCTGTGCCCGGAAGCACCCAGTGCCTGTGACAGTGACATGGAGCATGAGTGTGGGAGAAGAGAATAGGATTTGTGTCTGCATGAATAGGAGAAGAATTATCAATAAAGGTGAGTGTAAGCTTTAGACACAGAAAGCATGTTTTGATTTTTGTGTGCCATGAAGGGTTATACCTCCCAGACCAGTGATGATGTTGCAGACAAGATGAAATAGCTTTGAAAGTGTTAGCAATGGAAAATGTAGGAGGTGGGGCATTGCCGGGTCAACTGTAGATGCTCATGATCGTTCGCATTCTCCTCCAGTGGGAGAGAAGTTCGTTTGCGGGGTTTGGGAAGCCTGTCGTTTGAACAGGATGGGACTGAGTAAGTGATCACTTACTTCCCACTTAGTTAAGGAAGAGGCCAGCGGGTGCTTCCAGAAGAGGTTGAAAGAAACTTTGATATACTGATGGGCATGAGCTCAGAGGCAGGACTGTGGTGATCAAAGGCAGAAGCAAAGGAGGAGGCAGAGGAGAGAAGTGAAGTGGTTTGGCTCTGGAACAAAATGTGGGGATCATGATTTATGGATGGACTCACACCACTGTTCTAACGCTGCCCTTTGCCGTTCTAAGGACTAGTGAGGGTGCTGGAGAAGAGAACTCTTATCGGGAGGACTAGACATGTTTTTTGTTAGCCAGCTTCTCATCACCATAACAAAATACTTGCCACAGTTAACTTATAAAAAGAGATTTATTTTGTCTCTGGTTCATGATCAGATGGCCCTGATGTTTTTGGGCCTGTGGTGAGGCCGCACATCAAGGCAGAAGGTCATGGTGAGGCAAATCTGCTCAGCTCGTGTGACCTCTAAGTGTCAATGTGCCCTGCCAAAAACTGTGGGTTCTATTACTTGAAGGAAAGGAGGGTATTGGGGATAGCTGCTGTCTCTGCCGTAACTATGAAGTTTGCCAGTGGCAGAATGGGGTTTTGAAGTCAGGACCATTTGGTTCTACTCCCCTCATCACCAGAAAATGAAAGAGAGGAAAGGGCCAGTAGCCTTGTGCCTTCAAGGACATGTCCACTGAGATCCACTGGCCTCTGCCTTTTAAAGCTTCTGCCATCTCTCAGTGCTGTCACTCTGGGAACCAAGCCTGGGCATCAGTATGTGGTCCTTTGGGAGCCGTAGCATCTTCCAACTGTGAGAATCATCGAGTTCCCTCTGGGCACCCCGGGCTGTGTTGAGATGCTCTATTCTTGCTATATTTTCTACTGCATCAGGACCACTGTTACTTTTATAACAGCAGTAATACTAGCTCTCCTAACTTCTGCCCTTGCTGTGAACCATTCAGTGCTGAAAACAAACCTGCAACATAGTTATCTTGTATTATTATCTCTTTATAGACAGGGATATTGAAGTCCAAAGAGATAAGTAACTTGCCTAAGGTGCGTTACTGACCAGGTTGATGCAGTGCTTCACAGCGTTAGGAATCTAGGCTTCTGTGTTGTTTCACATGTGCACCATGCTAGCCTGAGACATTGGAAAGGAAAAAAAGAAAGAGCAAAATGCAAGTTCTCTTAGATTAAGGTTACTTCCTGGAAGTTAACACACATTGCTTCTGGCCCATTGGCTAGACCTCGGTTGGTCATGTGTTTAGTTGCAAGGGAGGTAGAAGTCCTGTACTTATCCTCCGTGTCTGTGAGCCCTACTAAAAGCTTTGGGTCCTCTTACCTTAAGGAAAGGAGAGAATTTGTCTATGCCTTAGCTATAAAGTTTGCCAGTGGTAGAGTGGGGTTTTGAAGTCAGGACCGTTTGGTTTGAGATCTTTTATCTAACAAGCAGCCTTCTTGTGAGGGCCACCCTTGAGCATCTAAGAAAACTTACTGGGAGGGCACGAGAAGGATAAACCAAAAGTCAGTATTTAAGAAGCAACATAAATCAGCACATGATTAAACACTCCATGTGCAGCATAGCAGTGAGCACTGTAATGTTCACAGAATGCTTCCGGGCTGGTCTCTGCTAATCACTACAAGCATGCCCTCTATATTAGAGTATTTAGGGACGGCCTTTGTCATGTTCATTACTGTAGCCGCAGACCTCTGCCTTGTGCCTGCCCTATACCTGGGTTCAGGTAATTTTTTTTTTAAAGAATGAATGTTTTCACAAGGTATAATCCATGTTTCTTGCTTGTTTTGTTTTATGGTGCCAGGAATTGAAGCCAGGGCCTCAACTCATGCTAGGTGCTACTCTACCACCAAGCTACACCCCACCAGGTCTCATAAAGCAAATGTTTTTGTATTGGCTCCCTTGATCAAGACAAGGAAATTCAAGGCTAATGGAGATTAATAATTTTGTTTTAAGGGAAAGAGCCTGAATCGCAGTCCAGGAATTTCTGATTTTAGAACTTTAGCCTTTATTCCACCGAACAGGCATTAGGAGCCTGTTTTGTGCCCTGAATTCTTTTGGCAGTCTGGTGAGGCCTACGAATCCTGCCTGAGCCTAACATTTTAAAAAAAGAAAAAAAAATATGTAAGATAATAAAATCAATATATTGGAATATAACAATAATAATAAAATCAATAGAGTGGGACTAATGGAGTCCCACCACGCGGCAGACTCAGCAGTCACAGTGGGGTGGAATGTTATGGTTTGTGTCTGGATGTCTCCCCAAAGCCTTATGCAGTCATGGGGTGGACTTACAGAGGCTGTGATTCATCCAGGGTCCAATGCTGGGATTATGGATGTGAGTGCCACACCTGCCCCGGGGCGGGTAGTTTTCATACAATGTAAGGGAGGGAAAGAGGCTGCTTGCCCCTGCTGCTCTCCCTTTTGCTCTTGCTGCTTTTGCTGTCTTCTGCCGCCATGAACTCTTGCCCTCTGCCATGTGCCACTCTGCCTTGGAGCCAGCCAAGGGTGGACTGAAACCTCCACAAACTGTGAGCTAAATAAACCTTTCCTTCCTAAATTTTGGGTATCAGGTATTTTGTCCCAGCAACAAGAGAAGAGTAACCAAGACAGGTGGCCCTCTGGGGACTGAAGAAATGATGTGATGGTCTTAAAGACCAGTTCAGGTAGCCAAGAGAATTGGCTCAGATTGTAGTAGTTTTGGGATTTGGGTTTAGAACGGGTCTCTAGAGCCCGGCTACTTCTACTGAGCCCAGGCCTGGGAATTGGAGGAAGGGGCAGCAGTTGCTGAACTTTGATGGCCTTGGGAACCCTATGTGTGCTGAACTAAGACCCCATGACTAGTATTTTTAGGTTAATTTGGCAGTTCCTCATTTGCTATGCATATGCATCTGTTTTCTTCTCTGCTTCAAAATAAGCACAGCTATTCCTTATAAAAGGTAGGCTTTTTTAATTTAAGGAAATGTAGAACACCTGTGTGTGAATGCCCCCTGATTTTCAAAGAAATGATCGTTTGCCTCAAAATCAAGCTTATAGTTGTAGAAAACCACATGTTGCCAAATTCCCTCATCAAGAATCGCTTATTATATGACTGATTGTGAGCCACAGTGACAGGCACCCAACAAAGACTGTGGCCAATAGGCCTCCCTTAACTGGAATCTTCAGTTAAGTGGGATTTTGTTTTTATTTTTCAGCTGTAATTTCCGAAAGGCAGAAATCACAAGATGTAGTGGGAGTGGTATATGCTAAAAATTAGCTTCCACGCATCGTTGGCCCTGCCTCTGCATCTTCTACACCTATAATTATGGCAGCAGAAGAGAATGATGAGCCTGGGGCGCTGCAAGATCCTAAATCAAAGGTTAAATTATATTAACTCTACCCAGGATGGAAAGTGGTCAGATGTATTTTAAAAAGCTTTATAATAAGGTTTATAACAATGAGAGTTTAAGCAAAGTTTCTGCCTGACCCTCTAATTAAATTCACAGAAATACCCTATTCCCATCATCCAGTTGACTGAGGCTTGCCTGAACCCCACCCTGGCCCTACCCTCTAGCAGATAGTAATGAGAAATGAATGGGAGATCGATTTGCAAATGGACAGGAAGCCACTGACATCATGTGCTCTCCAAGGATGGGTGTCTCTTAGGGGAGAGAAGGCAATGCAGGGTTTTTCTTATTTCTAGCTTAGCTAGCAGTGTAAAGAGGGTTTTCTGTTTGGGAGAAGGAAGAGGCTGGAGTAGTTCCTGAGTGGTCAGTCCTGAAAGGCCTTCTGGGATAGCTGGGATTTTAGGCATTTTTCTAAGTGCCAGGAGAAAACAACCTGTCAGGACTGTGGCACAGAGGGCAGTCTGAGCACAGGGCCTGTTTTGAGAAAAGTTCCTGAAGGGTGGAGAAGCCCAAATATCAGTGGACCTGGGGCCCTAATAGTGCCACTTGGTAAGGACTGGAGCAGTTTGTTGGCTTGAGGGTTAGGATTTGGGGCCAGAGACAGATGGAAAGTACTAGAAAACTTTAAGGGAGTGTCCTGGAGAAGTGGCTTGGGAGGCCATGGGAGGTGGAGAGGTATAGGTGACTTGCTTCTGTGCCAAAGCCAGAGCTTTGTCCATCCATCAGAAAAGGCATTTTAACAAAACTGTTGGCTCAAAAGAAATTGATATCTTGTGCTTTAGGGGCATCCTCTTCCCTCAGCTTTCAGATCCCCTGCCTTTTATTAAACAACAACAAAAAATCTAATACCACTTGTGTGTTTGAGAAAACCAGTGATGGGTGATTCTTTGAGCAGTAGAGTCTGCCCAGGCTTCCTTCAGTAGGTGCTGTTTTTGTGTATTACATCTGTTTTCGTTCATAACACTCACTGCCTGACTCTCCGAAGTGCAGTCTGTTGCCCCTTCTTACCTGGTGACCTCAGAGACCATTGTCTCTGCTCGGAGCAGGGCCCAGCCACACCTGTGGCATGGCTTGGTGCTGTGGTGTGAGGCCTGCTTCCAATCTCCACTGCTCAAATGTTATAAACATTTTCTAACTCCCCTCCCCCAAGAAGCCCCACATTTTAAAATTTTATTTCCCAGAGGGATAACATCTATTAAATACTAATTCTCTTCTTTCCTATGTGATAATCTGCATGACTGTACCCACTTCATATAACCCAGCTGTAAAGTATAAGAAGGTTTACATTCTGGGTTGCTGATAACCAAAGCACACATAGCTAACTCAGCTGTGTATCTGTAGTCTAGAGAAACTCATGTTTTGAAATCTCCAAGATGACCAGCTTCCTGACCCAAGTGCTGCTTTGGGCCATAGGTACCTTGGGTCCCCTAGATGGTATTTTCACAGTGACTGTTTCCATTGGTAACCTTGATTGACTTTGTTAGGAGTGAAAGGAGGCCTAGAGTTGAAGAACTGTCTAGTGCTGCAGGTCAGACCACACCCACCCTATCCTGTACAGGCTGTCACCTCCTTTTTCTAAAAATTAATTTACAGATTTTATTTATTATTATTAGTATTTTGTCTTTTTGAGACAGTGTCTCACTATGCAGTTCAGGATGGCCTTGAGCTCACTTTGTAGCCCAGGCTGGTCTTGAACTTGCAACAATCCTCCTGCCTCAGCCTCCTGAGTGCTGGTGTTACAGATGTGTGACACACCCAGCCTAAAAATTTATTTTAAAAAAATGTTAAATTTAATATTTTAATTAAAGAAAAAATTTCAGAAATATACACATTGTGGAATTGAAACACTAGTCCTGCCCCATTGCTGTATTAATATGCACAGCTATTCTGCAGCAATCCAAGAAGGGAGGAAAGCGGAGAGAGACTTCCAGAGGATATGTCACAATCTCTTAGATGTAATGTCCCAACAAAGAAATCTAGATTCTAATTGAATATTTGATTTTAATGAAGTCATAATTTAAAGTAGCTAATAAAATGCTTTAGGGTAAAATGTTGTATAAAGGATATTGGTTTTACATTTAGATAGTAACATTTTTTAAAAATTTTAATTTATTGACAGAGGTGGCAGTGAATGAAATTCTGTTGTAAGAAATACAGAAAGTGGAATGGGAAAGTCCCCTCTGTCCCGTGACCCTGACTGAATTTGATGTATATTCTTCACTATTTAATATGAATTCTTCTAGATTCTTTTCTATGCATATACTTATACAAGTATAGATTTTTTTTCTGACATAAATGGAATCATACAGAATATACTGTTCAACAACATGATTTTAAGGGAGTGATGTACTTCACTGTTTTTTCAGGCTTAATTTTATGGCCATATCAGAACTGATTTGGTTATTTTATAGCTAGTTGAAGCTGTAATTTGTGAAATCATTGGGGAGTGGTGAACCTCATTCAATAGCAGTATAACAGAATAATTCTGCCTTGCTGTATCTGGAGAGCAAGATTGATAATAAAAACATTACCCTTAAATTTTAATGTATTTAATGAGAATAATTAACTTGTTTATTCTGAATATTTTCTCTGAAAAACACATAAATTTGACAAATGAAGCACATTCATATTTTACTGACCATTTTGTCATAATGTTGAAATTATGTTAAATTAAAATGAAGCCTATTTAAAACTTGTTAAGAAGACAACTCTAAATACTGGGTTTTGTGTCTGACTCAATCAAGTGTTTGTTTATAGACTAGGAAAAATGCAACGTTTCCCTGCCTTTTCAGTTCCCAGATGATTCCTCCATTTATAATGAAGGGAAGTAGAAGAACCTCAAGGTCACCAGCTACTGGCTCAACACTGAAGACTTTAACCCAAAGGAAGGGAAGTTTTTCTTCCAGCCTGAAGAGTACAGTAGCTGCTGCTGTAAAGAGATTATCATTTCAAAGCGATGGGTTATTTCTTAGGTCCACTGGTGTGACTTTCCTTAAAACCCACAGAGCAAAAGCATACTCGGGTTGGTTCACCTTTAGACCCGATTTTTAAAATGGTGCTTTTTTTTGAGGGATGGTTGTTGGACTCACATATTATAGCCAGTGCTTTGACCTGCTCCCGCCTTTCCCGAGACCACTGAAGCAGTGCTCTTCTGTTAGATGTACTTGTAAGACTTCCTAAAAAGACATTTTTGTCTGTTCATACAACAAATGTTTGAGTGCATTACAAGTACTCATTGTTCTGTTATCTCAGATGCCACAGAATTAAAGTTAAAATAATGACGAACATTTTAAGTAGTCACCTGATCTGTATCTTAATCTTTAATAAATAGAATGATTAATTAAAAACACTCTCATATGAGGGAACCTGTTTTTTATCCCTCAGGTAAGTCTTTTTTTCTGGCTGTCACTTTGACATCCTTTCTTCCCATTTGTTCTCAGCTCCCCTTCAGCAGCCATGAATTACCAATACCCCAGGCAGCCCTGCTGAGGAGACCTTTAGGAGTTAGGTGATGAATACCAATGATGGGGGAGATTAAGCCGGGATGGTAAAGGGAGAATTCTTTCTTTTGAAAATGCACAAAGATCCGGAGTCCCAGCTATGTGGGATGTCCTTATTAACTGCTGGGGAGGTTGTCTGTCTGTGAGTCTTGGGAATTTCATGCTTAGCTCTGAAATTCTAGGAAGCCAGAGCAAAAGAGAAGTAGAAATAGAAAAATTACGTGTGTCCCATCAGATAGAAGACAGCACCTGTAGTGGCTTTCTGGGGCCCCTTGCATTCGGGCTACGGTGTCGGTAAGGTTGATACCCTCTACTTCCCCATTGTGTGACTTCGCTTGGTGCCACGTTAAGGAAGGAGGTAGGGACAGAGGCTGGGGCCCTCATTACTTGTCCTTGTTTTCTGGGGCTGCCTTTTTCATTCCACAGGGTCTAAAGTTGCTACATGCCCTCTAGGGCCTGGGGTTCCCTCTAAGAAGGTACTGATCTGCACTTTTCTCCTATGGCCCTGTGACCTACTGCAGGGCCAGGTGCTTCTCCCTCCTCCGCCAGTGCCCCAGGCCTGCCGGTCCCCAGCTATTTACAAACTGTGGCTGGTGGAAATTGCCATGGGTCAAAGTAAGCAGCTACTGCGCCTCAGAGCCTCTGTACGGGGCTGTCCTCCTTCCTGTCAGTCTCCTGTCTTGGAGGCCGTCCTGGTTTTCTCAGTTGGTTTTGTTTGGCAGTGGTTTTGTGTTGGTTGGGCTGTTGGGAATTCTGCCTCACAGATGGTCACATTTGTTATTTTATTTGAGGAGCAGTGGTACAGATAGATTTGTTCGAGGCCCACCCCAAAACCCTCTATGGCACTGTTTAGAGATGATTTGCTGTACAGCTTCATAATGTCTTCTGGTGTTTCAGAACAAAAGATAGCTTGCTGAACAGTTTTGCAATCTGTCTTCTGATATTTCATTTCAAAAAAGAAGGACTATCATGTTTGAAGCACCCTGCTTGGCTCTTTTTCCTTCACTCTCTTGGAATGAGCAGTGGGTGACGTGTAGCTGGGAGTCCCTCTGAACAGTGGACTTCCGGAGGGGAGAAAGTAGACGGAGAACTAACGTGTGCCTAGGCTTGAATTTACCTCAGAGGAATCTTCACAGGTATCAGGTTCAATCCCCTTATTTTAGAGATGAATTATTCTAAGGGTGAAGGGAAGACTGGTGCCCCTGGGGGAAGGAAGGAAAGGGTAGGAGGACTGGAAAAGGCCCCTAGCAGAGACTTTTGTGTACGTCATCTTTGTTTTAATTAAAACATTATGCAATACAAACATTACCTTCCCACTCTTACCCACTGTGGAGGAGCTTCTTTGCCCATATTTGGAATGTGGGACGAACTGGGCCTCATTTGATAAGACAGGATTCAATCTCTGCTCTGGGGAGAGGTAAGTGGAATTTGTAGCCTTGAGGGCTGAGGTATTTCTGCTGAAGACGTGGTTGGTCGCTCTCTGTGCCTCCTTGTCACCCTCAGTTAGCAGCCCCTCTTGTTCTGGAGCTTGTGCTCTGCCTATCAGAAATCTGACTTTCCTCTACATGTTTTCCTTCTGCAAATGTATAGGCATTCAGCTTTAATCAAGCAGGCTTTTACTCTGTGATCTGTAACAGGGATGGCTGAAGTCATGTGAACGATTTTAAGTAACTAATCTCTTAAGACATTCAGAGCATAATCTCCCCTAGCCCACGATCATCCTGCCTGCATCTGGGAGATTTGTGAGGCTCTGCAGAGGAGTCTGGATGGGGACTGGCATCCTTGAGAAAGGCCTGGTGTCCTTCTGGCTGGCGATAGGTTTCTGTTTGCTTTTGGCGTGGGGACAAGGCCGGCTGTTCATTTACTGTGTCAAGAGAGTTCAGGATGCTCTGTGAATGTGACCAATGTGTTTCTAAGTCTCCATGCTTCTTCAGAGAACAAGGGTAGGCCAAATTCACATGAAGACCCCATCCAGGCAGGTTCTTGTCTCTAGTATGTGTCCAGGTCTGGTTCCTAGAGGTGTCACAAAATAAATCAGTATCCTGCTTATTCAGTGGCATTCATGGACTTTTTTCGTAAATCAAATTCTCAGTGATACCTGATCTGAATTTTTCATATGCTTTGCTTATAAGTTGAATGTGACTGCATATATGTCTCGTTTGTTGGACCAGATTGGATTATAGTTGCTGTCTGAGCTGTTACTTACTTTCTGTTCCTACCCACCTTCTGATGTTAACTCCTGCTACCAAAGGTATCCTTCGAAGAAATTTAGTGAATATGTCTTTTAGGTACAGCCATTAGTACTTTCTCTTAATAGAGTAATAAAATCCCTAACAATGTAGACTAATGAGGAAGATTAGTTTGAATTAGTAAAATACCTCAATTACCAAATATTTTTCAAGATCGTCACTATTATTACTTTTAAGTAAATACTGTAACTCAAACTAGGCTAATAGAGTGCCTAATAAAGTTCCTTGGGGGAATCCTGCTTTCGGAGAGAAAAATAAGAATGATTTGCAGTTAGTGTACCAATTGTTTATGTAAATGGAGTTTCTGAAATACCAGGATGTGCTTGGAAACCATTTGTTCTCTTAACTATTTTAAATAGTCCCTATGAGACCTCCTTTATGCTAGTAGCTTATATGCTTTATAAAGCCCTGTTTTGTGAAGATCTAACTCAGCCATATCACCAATATCAGAAATTCCAAATTAGTGATGTCCCTGATCTGTACCTCCCATGATTAGGCTGGTCCTCTCTGCAAAAGGCTTCTCCAACACCTGCAGTTATCTATTGTCACACAAATCAGTAAAATTGAACAAATGTGTACTGTATTTCCTTTGTTCTTAGCAGTATGTGACATGGAGCAGACAATACTGTCTTTGCCAGCCTTTTAACTACATTTTTGTGTAGTAAAATGTCCACAAGGATATGAAAAAAATCAAGCAGTAAACAAGTGCACATGTAGTTCATTATAGTAGTGAAGGTAGACTGTGTATTACTTTTGTAATTCATAGTTCAGTATACTAGACTGCGTTCTATTAGCACAGGCATTGTATCTGTTTTGTTTGCCATGGTGTTCCAAGCCCCACTTGAGCTGTTGCCTGGTACAGAATTGTATTGTGTTGAAATGTATGACATTGCCTTTTTGCAGGTCAAAAAAGGGTTGAATAGCACCATTTTCATAGAGATTAGCCTAGGTGTTGCTCAGTCTGTGTGTATTGAATGTTGACTGCATGTTGTAATCTGTGAGGTCTTTTAATGTGTTGCATTTAATGCCCTTTTCTCTAGCTACAAAAATGTCAGCTACAGAATTTGTAAAGGAGTTCCAGAGCTTCGGATCACTAAAACTTATGGGCCTTTGGTGTAGACAGGCAACATCAGTGGGACTGCAGAGCCTTGAACAATGTGTTTTCTACGCAATTTTTAGTACATTGCACGGCCCAGGTGGAGGCTTGTGTGTGTGGATCTGGACTGCTATCAGTAGCCCAGAGGACATGGACAAGTGTGCTGGGAAACGGATGGAAGGCGGGGATAGGAGCTGGTTGGCCTAAAGAGGAAAGAGGGAGAGGAAGGACTACAGCTAAGGGACCCATCCCTTTAAACCTGAGAGCAGGTTTGTATGTACCTGCAGTGCTAGAGTTTGCACCTTGAATGTTATCAGAAGGCTCATGTGTTGAAGACTTGGTCTCTATTCCACAGCATTATTGGAGGTTCTGGAACCTTTAGGAGATAGTACCTACTGGAAGGAAGTTAGGTTTTTGGGGTCATGCTCTTGAAGGAGATACAGGGTCCCTGGCTCACTTCTGTTTCTTTCTTTGTTTTGTGGCTGCCATGAGGCGAGCATCTTTAGTCCATCATATGCTCCTTGCCATGATGTGCTCTCTCATTACTGGTCCAAAGGCAACAGGGCCAAGTGTGACCACAGACCGAAACCACTGAGACAACGAGCAAAATAAACTTGACCTTCTTCAAGTTGATTATCTCAGGTATTTTGTCACAGTGGTGACAAGATGACTACCACACAGTTACTTGCTAGGCACTAATGTTCCACATCATAAGCCTTCTTTGCACCTGGGACTGTGTGGTATCAGTTGTGGGCTGAACTGTAGACCAGAGTTGAACTGAGGAGAAGGCCCAGCTGGGCCTGCTAGAGAAGCCCAGCACTCTGGCCCATGGCCTATTCCCTATCTATGGAACTGGGAACTGGACTCAGGCAAGGTCTTGGATCAGAGCTACCCAGCAGAGAACTTCTTTGCATCTGTTTGGATTTCATGGCTCTCTTTCTAGTTTCTGTGCACAAATGTCTAATTGTGCCACCGTATAATAATACTCAGTATTTTCTCACACCCACAGGATAATTTCTAGTTCAGCTGAGTTCCACAGCTTTGTGTTGAGCACTCACATGCCAACACTGGTGGTGCTGGCCAGTGAGGGAGACACAAACACCTGACCCTGGCCCCTGCTGGTGCAGAATACAATTGATTGCCTGTGCAACAGCCGTTTTTTCTCTTCCTGCTGACAGAGCCCAGTTGGTTTGGACACTGTACCCCTTGAGGAAAGGCAGCCCTGCTTCTAGCTCAAGAAAATGCTGCTTGACCTAAGTCAGTCACGGCAGCCCATTGTTTAGACATGGAATTGGAGAATGAGGTGTGTGAAGTCTACTGGGAGAGTCGAAGAAGGGCATCTTCTCTTAAAAAGTGCACGCAGAAAGAAAAAGCTCCTTCCACTTGATGTTTTGGAAATGAGGTAGCCATCTTGTGACCAGGCGAAAAACAATTTTTTAAAGACTGTCAGAGAGGAAAATACCGGAGGAACTGGAAACCTTAATGACCAAGTTCCCGGTGACTGAGCAGCCCAACCTCCACACCATTTGTCCTCCTCGTGTAAACCAGTTGAGGTGGTATTTTCTACTCGCAGTTGAAGACAACTTCTATCAGACTTTCCCTGCAAGGGCATGAAATAGGATTTGTTATAAAACAGTGTGGTTGAGATTTATCATCAGAGAGCATACTATTCAGAGCCAGGGATTACCCCTGGAGTTAAGAGAGAAGAGAGAAGAAAATATGTTATCCAGATAGATTTTGAGTGAAGAGATTATATTTGGAATATATCCTGAAGTAGGATAAGGCTTTGCATAGCAAGAGCCGGAGGGCACTCTGAAGAGGGGGTGACCCGAGCCAACATGTGGAGACAGAAGCTGACATGACAGTGTCAGAGAACAATGAGATTATGTCCTAATACCAGAGCACTTCAAAATGTGGGTATGGATTCGTGCAGTGGAAAGTATTGTGATGAAAGCAGACCTTGGGAAGGAGGGTTAAGGAGCTATGTACCAGCTCAACCTGAAGGGGCAGGAAAATAATTGACTGACCAGTTTAAGCTACTAAGATAATTCAGTTGCAGGTGGTGAGAATTCAGTTGGTAGGAGTAGGAAATGGGGTGGTGATGAAGATAACAGGAAAATCATAAAGGAGTAAATAACTGGTGGAAGAATAGTTGACTGGATATTGTGAAAGGGTGAAGGCTTGTGGATATCATGGAAGCCGAGTCCAAACGTCTGAGCTTAAGAACTTGGGAAATGACATGCAGTGGAAATTTGGGTAAGGGAATGGGTTTTAAGATGATGGTGTTTGGGTTTTGCTGCTGGAGCTTTGAGATAATGACGGAAGATGTAAGTAGTGAGACCTTGAATTCATTGGAAAATATGGGCTAGACTTCGGGAATGAAAGGCCAAAGCTTAAGATGTCATGTCAGAGACAACAGCTCATCAGACATGCATATGATGCTGTAAGAAGGCACAGCTGAGTACTGTTTGTACAGGGCCTGGGTGCTATGTGGTCTTCAGGCCACAGTTGTCCTTCTCTTGACTTGATTCGTCCAGAGGTCTGCAGTAAATGGCTATAGCTTGTTGGCCATCTCCATTCCGTTTCTGGACTTCTGAGTGTTTTTGGTGGTCGGTTTGCATCCTTTGCACCCAGAGGCCCTTTTGTTTCCCAGGGGAGGGGCTCCCTGTTCAGTAGTGAGGTGGCTGCTCTCTCTACAGGATATCAGAACATCAAGCGACCTGCTGTTTTGGTGGAGTGTTTTGGTAGTTGACATCCCCTGATGTGGGTGTCTCAATCATCTGGTTAAATGTAAGCCTTTAGGAAAAAGCTCTAGACTAAGAAAGAAATGGAAGGTCCATCTTTTAAATGTTTTCTTACTCTCAAAACGTTCAAAATGTGCCTTTCCTTAAAGGCTGAGTGCAGAGTTAGGCATGTAAGGGCCACACACTCCTCATTACAGTGTTGTAGTCGTTTTGTCTGGCTGACTCATACTGTTTTCCTAAGGGCAGAGGCCTTGATGATTTGCTGGGAGACATTTCGCAGATGGTTTTCGTCAGGCAGCAAAGAACACTGCAGATTCGGAATGTGATTTTACTTTAAACAAAGCAAGTTAGGTGCATGCAGGGAAAAGCCCCTCTCCTGCTCCATGTGTGATCTGCAGTACACCCTGATTCTCCTCCAGTCGCCATCAGTACCCAGAGAAAACCCTTCAGACATCTGGCATTGCCCACTTGGGGGCTTTTCTTTCTGAGTATAAAAATTTAAAGTTAGGAATGGCATTATTTCTCTTTCTAATGGAGAACTTGGATTCTTTTTTCCTCTGCTTTCAGCAAAATTGGTATCGTCAGTATCTGTTGGTTCCATTCTTCTCACTGGCAGCCATTCTCATTGTATACACTCTTTGCCTTTCTGTCTTCTGCCAAGCCCACAAGGTCCAGGTTTAATCTCACGAAGAGGGGGATACTGGAGTCATTTGTCAGCCTGGCCTTTCACTTGTCCACCGGTCTCTCCAGTCGCCTGTCCATCTGTTCTCCCAGCTAGAATTGCATAGACATTTATTATTGAGCCCATAATTTGACTTGGGGAAAGTTGTTTAACTTCTCTGGGCTCTCATTTCCTCATCTGTAAAATCATAGGCGATGCCCGTTAGGGTGATTGTGGGAATGATGTGGGGTCATGGGGACAGCACTGGTACACAGTATAGGCTCAGGAAATGGTAGCTTTTGTTGACTGGTGCCAGCATTGCTGCCCAGCTCAGTTGACTTACAACAGGTTGATGTAAGATATGGTGTCTCCATTTGGATATCAAGTTTATGCTACAGTACAGTTTTGAGCTGTAAAGGCCTGACCTTTGGTTGTTTTTTTTTTTTTTTGGTCTTTTTTGAGACAGGATCTCCCTACATGGTTCAGGCTGGCCTTGAGCTCACTTGGTAGCACAGGCTGGTCTCGAACTTGCAACGATCCTCCTGCCTTAGCTTCCCGAGTGCTGGGATTACAGGCATGCACCACCATGGCCGCAGGCCAAGGCCTGACCTTTGGACCCTATTGTCACCTCCCTTGGGATTTCTCACTGTTCTTGTTTCAGTCTTGATGAGGCCATTGTGATTGGATTCTAGATTAATTTCTGAGACACCGGCCAATTTCAGTGGCCTCTGACTCTTCATCAGCCCTGGATGCTGCTATTAAGCACACTGGCAAAGGAGGCGCTGCCTCAGCGCCTTGTTGGGGTCCTGCCTGGCTTTGCCCGCGCTCGGCCGCACTCTGCGTGCTGCCTGCAGTACCCCTGTGCCCAGCCCGTCCGCCCCCCCGTGTTTCTATTTCTACCCTCCTCTATCTGCCCAGGACCCTATTTCTGTCAGTACCACTATTCTCTGGCCAGCTCTGTAGGGTTGCTTTTGTTTGCTTTCTTAGAGAGCAGTGTTGACATCATCTCGTGTTCATGCTGTGTCAGAGGGAGGAACCTCCATTAGCCATGTGCACATAAGGCTGTGGCAGAGCGCCTCATTAGAGCATCCTGGGGAACCCAGGGATTTATCACTGGGGTGGGGAGGCTTAGAGAGGCTGCTTTTTTTTTTTTTTGGTTTTTT